>RYFJ01001345.1:0-176036 GCA_003991445.1 Oryza meyeriana var. granulata | reverse complement strand
ATGAGTATACTACGGAAACGCGCTTGTGAGTTGCCAAGTTCCGGAATCAAACCAGTGAAGTTGTTCAGGTACAGATCTAAACTGACCAAGTTAGTTAAGTTTCCCAGTTCATTAGGTTTATTTGGTCCCACTTATGTTGTTTGCTGTAAAGCTCCCTGTCACAAGTCACAACATAATTAAATTTCACTACAAGTTTCATGGCACAGTGAAAGAGATATCCAAACACCATAAAAGTATCATATATATATATGATCGTTAAACAGTAAAAATGCATGATAGGTGGCAACACAACCATCTTCACCACAAGAACAAGCCATGCATGTAGGTTCCAAGAGTTTTGAAAACCAAGCTTCTATGCAGTAGATTATTTCAAAAACCAACCTCTATAAGTAGCTTTATGACAACTTGATAGATGCACTACTGAATAGTGTAACTAAAAATCATAATTTCATAAGACTGGAAGTGTATCTTACAGATATTGCAGATTTTCAACTGCCCAAAGCTGGGCACAATGCACCTGACAGTTTGTGCATTTCCAAGATCACTGCAAAAGGAAAATAGATCAGTCAACACACAAAATGAGCACATTTCTTACTTCTGACAAGCATAAATAGGATAATTCAGTCAAAAACTTACACTCTGATCACACTGTTGTCAGGGTTACAAGTTACATGGAACCATGTGCATGGATTAACCAGAGTGGGATCCCAACTCTGCAGCACATTGTTAGCATCTTTCAGGCTTTGGCGTAGACTATACAGGGCATCACCTGACATTGAAGGTACCGTCAACATCAGCAACATAGTAGTTATTTAAGGCAGAAGACAAGAGTGACAATAGCTTCTCATCACAAATCTTTTGTGCAAATTTAATCACCTTCAGGCTAAAGTATGCAAGAAAATATAGAGTACAAAACAGTATGAGTTATAGTACTTTCATTCCTATATATACCTGCATAGCTCCCAATCTTCTAAAGATTAGTGTTTGCACATTAATTAGTATCTACGCTACAGAGGTACGTGCGATTAACACGACCTAAATGTGGAAAAGGATAGCACATAAAGTACAACCTAATTATGTGCTTAAAAAGACTTGAAAGTAATTGTATATGAAACACGAGAAAGAACGCTTAGTTTATCTGAGTTGTAATCACTAACTAGAACTTGCAAGAGCTACATCACCTTTTGCAACCTCCTGTCATAAACATCACAACACCAAAATCACCAAATTTTATAAAAACGATATAAGTATCATCATATATAGGAAAAGCATGTCGAGGGGCACACCATGCAATTCTGCCGTTTTAAATAGGAGAATTTGGTTCGGTGGTAACAAAAGATCATGACTTTAGTTCCCGTACAGAGGAATCTTAAACTTGATAAGAACGAGATGGCCCTTGCCCCTTGAAGAGAAAGCTCTAACAAGTATCCTATACTTCAAACCAATTTCAACATAAACCCAATTAGCTCTACCAGTCAGTAATTCGGATTATAAAAAACTATCTTTTCACAAGAGAAGATTCACAACTCACAAGCAATATTCTTCAATACTGGAACCTAATGAAGAAGCCAGTTCCATTTTTCTTCATTCAAAGTGGCTAAGAAGTACACCAAACTCGTTCCAGATATTAGCAAGCCCATTTCTGTGCACACACAAATCGCACCTACCAAACTTACTCCAGAAACATTTTCTACGTTGGACAAATCTCCCAGCAGGGAGCAAATTCACAACACACCATGAGAGGCAAAACAAAGAGCCTAAATAATCCATCAAGTCTACAAAAGGAAGGTCGGTGGGCATATGTTCCATCCCCTTAAATGAGTCAATCCATCCACGCCCATGTACCCAAACATGTTGCATACTAGTATCGAAGTAGTAGCATGTACCCAACCAAAGGCAACCCGACGACCAATAGATTCATTAATCCAAAAGGAAGTCCAAAAATAGGGGGGGGGGCGTAATCCGCCCAAAAACAAGCTGAATTGGATGGAATCACACACTAACCCTCCGTGTTGGCGCCGACCCGGTTCACCACCACCCACAAGACCGCCACCGCCCAGCACAGCCGCCGCAGCAGCCGCGGCTCCGCCATCCCCCGCCGCCGCTCACCGCTGCCAAGTGGACCCACCCGCCTCACAACCGGTCGCCGCCGGCCTCGCCTCTGCTTACTACGGCGGGAGGCCGGTCAGCTCCCTCTCCTCGCCGCCGCCGCTGCGACAGCTGGGTCTCCTCTCTTCTCCAATGGAAGCAGGAAGCGACCTGTCTCTTTATTTTTTTACCGGTATTTTTATTCAGCTCGAGACTTTTAAAATTTGGCGAGCCAGTGTGTGTTCCAACCTAAATTGTTCCATTGGTAAAGGAGACCTGTTCGGAGGAAATTAGAGTTACAGCGCGCTGTGCAAGTAACTTTACTGACAGGTGGGGGCATGGAATGATGGGTCCACACGTCAGTGGGTGATCGTCTGTTAGGATCGGTGGGAATCGTTCGGGCGAGGTGATGGGGTTAGTGGGAGATCGAAGTGTAGCAGGAGGGATGGGAAGCCGCTGGCGTGGGCGTGATGCCGAGGGCTTGGTGGACGCGGTCCTCGTACGCCCGTCCCAATTATTCTTCAGCCTCTGCAGAGTTTGAGAGTTTCAGAATTCATCTGATTCTCAGTTCACTCGTTATAGCCCTTTCACGTTTTTAGGCAGTGTGCTTTTAGAACCGTTCTTTAAGAGCTTTTTGATTTAAAGTAACTTATTGGTGACACATAAAATGAGAAAAATTATTAGCACATGATTAATTAAGTATTAACTATTACAAACTTAAAAACTAGATTTATTTATTTTTTAGATAAACTCCTACACAGAAAGTTTTTTTAAAAAATATACCGTTTAGCAGTTAAAAATGTTTTAAAAAGATATGGTAGTAGCTTAAGTCATAAGCTCTTTAGGCTGCTTTATAAAATGAGGTTAGGTTAGCTATTTACTCATCTTCCGTAAGCACATTTGAACCGTTAAACGGTGTGTTTTTACTAAAATTTTCTATATAAAAGTTTCTCAAAAAATCATATTAATTTATTTTTTTCAAGTTTGAAATAATTAATACCTAATTAATCATACGCTAATAGCTTTTCGTTTTACGTGCCGCCAAAAATCCAAGCCATTCCCTAGATTCGGACGCACCCTTAGAAGGATGCCTTGTCTACATGTTTTTCAAGCAACTAAACGGTGCGATTTTTTAAAAAAAAATCTATAAAAAGTTTTCTAAAAATACCAAATAAATCTATTTTTCAAGTTTTTAAAAGGTGTAATCGACACGATCTCAACAAATCACTTACCTACAAAACATGTTTTCAAGAAACAATAATAAGAGCAGAGCAATACAACATTATCTTAGTTTGTTAAGTTTATTCCTTATTAACAACATGTCGCTTCTATATTTCTATTTATTCTCCCTCATACGTTAAAACGCGGAAAAATCAATAAACGACCTCTAAGTAAGAGTTGTTGTCGTTGTTCGTGCCCACGGCGATGCTCCCATATCTTGGCACTCTAGTTTACAGCAGTGATCACAGACTGACGGTTGTACTTCTTTAGTCATTTTGTGGCCGTTTGTACTTTCTCTCTCCTAAAATAAACAACTTCTATATTTCAAACCTTGTCTTAAAATAATAAATCAGTTCATATTTTTTTACCTACCTATGATCATAAATCAAAAAAAATTTATCTCTACAACATCTCTTACCTACCTATCAACCAATATTACTTTTACATCAATTAAGATTATTTTGGTCTTTTCTTCATCCTACAAATTTTGTATTATGATTTTAGGATTTTTTTTTTGACGGTGGGAGTAGGTGTATAAAAACCGGTGGAGTACTCCCACGTGTAGTCTTGTGTAGCTCGGTGCAGTACGGCAGGTTCACGTAACCACGTATCGTACCAGTGTACCACCCTGCCTTCACTGTCGTCGGGCCCACGCGTCAGGAGGCCAGCTAATCCCGCAGTCAAAAGTCCCCTCGTGACGGGATCCGGTGCGGCATCCGTACCCCGCCCTCTCTGTGGCTGCCTGCCACCCCGCTGCCCAGGGGGGCCCACCTTGTCCTCTGCCTTGTCAGGGGCCCCGGCCAGAGGCCAGTGGCGCGTCGTCACGCACGCGCTGCGGGGGTTCGAGTCGAGACGCTGTACGCTGCTCTGGCGGGGCGCAGGGATGGATGCCGACGACGACGATCCATCCCGTTCATTTATTTTTCCAAGCTCGTGGGGCCCATGATGTGCCAGCTCGGATTCCGGTCAAAATGGTGGACCGTGCTGGTCTACGTCCACGGTCTACGCCTCTCTGGGCGTGGCTATAGTTAGACTATCTCTAACAACGGCATCCCAAATACAAAACCTATTTTACGTTTGGGTAGCGCTATAGGTAAAGAGTTCAATACCTATTTTTGGTCTTCTCCAACAATAAGACCCAAAATAAAACCCTTTCTGTAAAGAGAACCAGTCGCCGCCCCGCTCCCTGCGCAGGCGCCCTGCGCCGTCGCCGTCGCCGAGCCTGCACCGTCGCCGCCGTCAGCGTTTCCCGCCGCCCACTCCCTGCGCCGTCGCCGTCGCCGATGTGAGCCCCGCACCGAAGGTGCGCCCGCGCCCGGGACCTTGCCCGTGCCCGGCGTCGCGCCCGGGACCACGCCCAGCGCCCGCGTCCGTGCCCGGGACCACGCCCAGCGCCCGCGTCCGTGCCCGGGACCGGACCCTCGCGCCCGGGAACTCCCCCGCGCCCGTGTCAGCGCCCGGGAACTCGCCCGCGCCCAGCGTGCGCGCCCAGGCCCTCGCGCCCGGGTCAGCGCCCGGAGCAGGGGCGCCGGCCACCCGAGGAGCAGGGGCGCCGGTCCCTGGAGGCGCAGGGGCGTCTCCTGTGTGTCGGTGAAGTAGGGGCGCCGGGACGCCAATTTTCCCTTCTGCAAATGGGTCTTCAGGAGAGAGGATACTCAGGGAGCCGGGGCGCCTAGGAGCTGGCCGGCCGGCGGTAGCCGAAGCGTGGAGCGAGCGAGCGGCAGCGGCTGCGCCGCTGGGGCAGGGACACGCCGTCGTGGGGCGGGCTGGCTAGGGCTCCGCGGCGGCTGATGCGACCGCGCAGTGGCGGCGAGCGGCGAGCCTGGAGGACGCGGTGGCGGGGCGAAGGGATCCATACCTGCGAAGCCTAGCTCGGTGCAGATCTCGCCGACGGCGACTCGCCGGGTGCGCTTTCCTCTTCTTTCCCCTCCCGCGAAACGGTTGTGCGGGTGCGGCAGAGATATGGGTCGAGGAGAGAGAGCGACGCAGATTTGGGTTCCCACTCCACACGGACGTAAAATGGGTCTGTGGTTTGCCTACTCCGTTGGACCGTGTTTTTGTCACCTAAACCTACTGTGAACTACGCATATTTAGGTTTGGGTGTCGTTGTTGGAGATAGTCTTAGACCGCTATCAGATGGTGCGACTTGCTTGGCTTCAATGCTTCTGCGTTGTACCGAATGCACATTAACAAATGAAACGGGAGAGAGGATTAGCAAATAATCTAAGGGCTCGAAGGTTTTTCAAGTAAATTTTAATGGATTTAAAATCTTAGGAATTTTTTTATGAGGCTCTTTGGGACAAAAAAATAGGATGTTAAAATTTATATGGATTGGCCTCCTATATCTCCAATTCCATGAAAAACAACCATGAACTCAAACTTCATGTTTTTATTTTCCTTTGAGAAGTTCAATGTACTTTTTTTCTATATCTATCTAGTTTCCCTCTTTACCGCATACAAGTGTTTATTTCCTACGAACCATTTAAAGACACTAAATTTAGTATTTATGTGTTTTAAATCCTATAGGATGCTATAGAATGTGTTATCTTATTTCTGTGTTTTTTCTATTTTTATGTTTTTAGAATCCTGTGTTTCAAAAGAACCCTAAGAGTTTTTAATTAGAACACCATCGGAACGTAGGGATCTTTCCGTGGATACTTCAAATGAATATGTTCAATTGCTCCGTAGAAATTTGAAAAAAAAATATTTGCAATCCAAAGGAGACCTTAAAATGGAGTTTCAACGGAGGCTAGCTAGGAAACAGTTTACGAACTTCGAAGTGTAGGAAGCATCCTACAGCCATGTAGTTTAATCTAAAATTTTCTCTAGAATTTGTCATGACACCCATGCTTTGACTTCAATTGCCAGCTCATAATACACATGCATGTAAAGAAAAGGAAAAGCTTACACTTCACCTATAGTCAGTTGCATATTGCCCACAGGTATTTCTTGGAGGATTTTGGTTCTGTTATAAGGAGAGAAAAGTCGGCAGCTGCAAGGTTTAAAGTAAATACTATCTCTATTCTAAAATATAGTTATATTTGAAACTATGCATGAAGATTAAAAAATAGATAAAATAAAGTGATAGATTGTTATAATTGGTTGAGATGGGAAAGTAGGTGAAAAAATTAAATAGAAAATGGTTGTGATTAGATAAGATTAAAAAAGCTATATTTTAGGATAAATTTAAATACTAAAGATATCTATATTTTAAAACAGAGAGAGTAATACAGAATAAATAAGTTTTTTGCATTATGTCGTTCTCAGCGTATTTCTTGGGCTGAGAGATTTTGTAGAAGAACGAAACTAGTAAGACTCAGTTAAAAAAAATCTAATACTAATGGAACAAAGACACTGGAAGATTCAACGCGTCGTCGAGCACCTTGTGAAAATGACAAATTGGTAACGGTGCTGGGTACTCCTACCATCGAATGGCACGTCGATTTGATGGTTTGTTTTAGGAGTACGTCTCCAGCGCCTTTTGCTGTAACTGTAAGTGCTCCGTACTGGTTGATATGGTTCACTCAAGTTCAGAGTTTTGGATCAGAAACGTACTCTACCAATCCCGTGGCTATGGGCATAGAAGTCAGTGCTCTGCAGTAGTCTACTGTTGGCTTGAGATTTTCTGTCGTAAAATATAATAATTTTTATTATTCAAAATTTATCTCAGAGTAACAAATTCTATATTTAAATTCTCTTTTTAAACGGTTATAAACTTTCACATTAAAATTTTCACCTACTTCTTCTTCCCAACAAATCACAATATATCTTCATTTAACTACACCAACTTTCTTAATACTCATGTCTAACTTAAAAACTTTTAAAATTTTACTCCCTCCGTCCTAAAATATAACAACCTCTAGCATTTAAAATTTATTCTAAAATATAATACTTTTACACCTATATTTTCTTTTTAACTAATCATATGCTTCCATTATAAAAATTTTTCATATATTTTCTCTTCTCAACCAATCACAGTCTTTTTCCATTTAATTTAAACAACTTTTTTAATACTTATATTTAAATTAAAATTACTTATATTTTGATACAGAGAGAGCAGTAAGCATACTGTGACTGGATTCGAAAAGCTTCATGTCTTTTCCACAAAGAAAAATACTACTCGTACTCCTACGAATGGAGAAGATGCCGAAAAAGAGGGAACGGACAAATATCTTCTGTATTGGTCATTGAGAAAGTACTCCGGCTCAGTTTATTCTCTAAATTATTAGTAATTATGTCCATCTAAACCTTTGCAGAATCTCCACTTTAGGAGGTGGGGAAAAAAGCTTGTTTAGCTAGCTCGGTGTCTCAATTTATTTTTTTAAATAAAATTATTTAATTTTGAGTGAGTTGTTTTCACTATGGCTCGTCTCGTTAGCTTGTTAACCAAAATAATCTTAAATAATAGAGAAAAATATAGTAAATCATAAAAAGTAATTTCGAAGAAGGCTCGATAAAAAGCGGATCTATCTTTTTTTCTTCCACCCCTACTCCACTCCTAGCTTATATCATGGAATATATATATCCCCTAGGATAAAATTGTTAGGTTAAAAAAATACAAGACCTTTTTAGAAATTATTATGGTAAAATCTTTTTCAACTTTGGTGATTGGTACTCTACCCGTTCCAAAATATAAGTATGTTTAGAGTTGGATATAGATATTAAGGAGATTGGTAAAATAAAATGAGAAATGGTGGTAAATGGATGAGATGGGAAAGTAGGATCATAAATTATGATATTGGCTAAGACGAGAGAGTAGGTGAAATAATACCTATATCATGTGTTATCATTAAATGAGTATATTTTGAATAAAATTTAAAGGCTAAAAGTAGTTATATTTTAGATACGAAGATACTTGTTAGCCTAGCCCCATGTGTATCCGTAGCCTTCCATGTTTTGAGAATCTCATATTTCTTCGTAGCACGTGTGTCCTTCGTATGTTCCGTCATCATGTGTTATCTCATATAGTAATTTGGTAGACAACGTCCTATGACACACATGATTTTACAAATCACTACTTCAATTCTCTAGCTTAGGTGGAACAACCTCCTAGATAAAAGGTTATCGACAAGACCGTATTAAATAATTTAAGGCTCCAGTGCTACTTATAATGAGACCTTCTATTTAGAGAATATCATTAAATAAAAGAGTAAATTTCTTGACCAAAATTTCAGAATAGATGGGCTAGGCCCACCTTTTTACGCTAGCTATTTTACAGTTCTCTACAAGTCCATTGCTACTACGGTTTGCTCCATTCACGTTGCGGTCAATGATCCTCTATCCGCATCTGGAAATTCATTGATCAATCTAACATATTCCCTCTAGCTATGTTCTGAAAGCGCATCAAGTCTGGGTTTTGAATGATCGATAATAATATTAATGAGGATTAATAAAACTATTGAGAAAGTTATAAGATTTTAGTCCCCGTCATGATGCGGATGATGAACATAAACCCTCCATAAAAAATTGAATGCGGATGAAAGAGTCGAAGAGGCTTTATTTTGTGTTAGCTTTTTTTTTTAGTCCTTAGGGTGAGTATGAGAGTGAGGGAAGAAGATGATGATGATCACGTAAAACGAGATAAACCATTAGTGTATGATTAATTAAGTATTAATTATTTTAAACTTTAAAAATAGATTAATATGATTTTTTAAAGTAACTTTTATATAGAAAATTTTTGGAAAAACATACCATTTAGCCGTTCGGAAAGCGTGCTCACGAAAAAGTAGATTCGAACTCACCCTTAGACATGTTATACTATAAAGAAGGGTTCGAAGTGAAAGTACGCTAGTGTCCAAGTGCTCAATTTGCTCCTTTATCTTTAGAGAGAGTCACAAGGCACCTCACACAACAGAAAATAGGCTAAGTGCAAGTAGAATCAATGCTTTTTCGATAGTAGCGTCGAAGACTCGATTCAGCTATACTGCCTGGTAGAGAAAGCTGTCCAGGGTCTCCAATCCATAGGACTGGAGAATCCAGCAGCCTTTGTATGCCTGATAGTGCACACTGACTGAAGACTCCGGTGGTTCGGACCGGAGTCTTTGGTCCCCCTTCCCGGCTAGTAGATAAGTCTGATCAGAGTCTCCAATGTTTGAATATGTGGGTAACGACTAGTTTCGGGAATGTGGAAGTATTTAACTCTACTCACCCCCACTTGCAAGGGTTGGCTGTCACATGTTTCAAACCTACTCCCGTAGCCTCTCTAGGGATTCACAACCCTCCCACCTCGAATTTCATGCAAATCTTTGTGAGTTTGAGTAGGATTTGATTCTAGAGAGATGGGGAGATAGAGATTTTGAATTGAACACTTGGGAATCGACGTCCGGCCTTCAATCACCTCCACAAGGGGAGAGTTAATTCAGTAGATTCCAAGGTAGTTTCTAGGAGGTTGCTTAGTAAAGCAAGCTACATCGGAGGTAGGGGTATGTTGTCCGAGCTTGGATTTCGGTGCTCACTCGGAAATGAGGCTATACCTTGGTGGTAGTTTAAAGACTAGGTTTCCTCTTGATTATTAGCTTGGTGAAGCTACGGATCGAGAGAGATTCAACTCCTTAGAGTCTCTTAACGGAGACGTAGGATCTTTGTATCTGAACTTCGGTAAAAAATCCGTGTCCTTGCCTCTTGATTAGATTTCCCATTTACTGTAGCTGTTTATCTCCTTTCTACACCCCATTCTTATGGAGAATTGTCCCTGTCACAAGCCTTTTTGGGTGAAGTGTCAGGGTCAGCACCCATTGCGAGACATTGAGAGTTGACTTGAGTCTCCGGTGTTTGGGACCGAACACTCCGGTGGAAATTTTAATTCTAGTGCGAGATTTTTTTCAAGGCTGCACATTCACCCCCTCCCCCCTGTTTTGCGATATCAAGGTCCTTTCTTTCATGTTCCATAATCCATATTAGCCCAACGCAAAAAATGTGCATGACCAATGACAACTGAAGTTATGCGAAGTAATACAAGATGGGCGTATTACATCTTGATGCAATGATTTTGTTTTCTTTAGAAAGTGTAAAAATGGAATCTTCAGCGTCTATAACGTGCGTTCACATCATCATTATCAACTAAGAATCTTTGATGTGGTTGTAATTGTCATCGAACTTGTCAGAATTAAGAAAAACAACCCTGTTCTAGCCAGATCCATGAAGGAGTAAGAGGGGGATCTCCAAATATATTAGAACTCAGTGGCTTAGATTAAACCTAAAATTTTAGGTCAAGCACTCTCCACCTGCTTATTTACGGCCCTGATTATAGAAGTACTCTAGAGGGTGAAGTGCTAAAAAAAATTGATGATTCCTCTACTTACAAATATCTATCGGTATATATCCCTTCCCATTTAAGGGATAACCAAAAATACCAAGCAACAAAGAGGGAGTAATGGTTCATATTCTAGGAGACATCGGGTTGTAGTCTTTTTAAGATATGCTTGCTAGTGTAGTGGTAGGAGTGTGGGTGGTCTCAATCCCGATATCCCGTGCTCCACATATACTTCCAAATGTTTCACTTTTAATCGGACATGTTGCTTACAATTTTGACATTTTTAGACAAATAATCTCTCTGTTTTTTAATAAATAACAGTGTTAACTTTTGACATGGTATTTTACTATTTATCTTATTCAAAAATTTATCGTAAATATAAAAAAATAAGTCATGTTTAAAGTTCCTTTAATGATAAAATAAGTCAAAACAAAATAATTGATATTTATATAATTTTTTGAATAAGATAAATAATCAAACATCATACTAAAGGTCAATATCATTATTTATTAAAAAAAAGAGGTAGTACTAACGTATGGGAGTTTCGGAAAATGGTAGCTGCATTATTTGCTCAAAACTATAGAAGGAAAAAAAAAAGCAGTTGAGCTTTGCAACTACACCACACTAGAGCCACTTGGGTGCTATATCTAGAGACTAGGGTTAGCAGTGAAAAGGAAGCTGCTTCTATCAACGAAAAACATTAACAAGATGCCTGCCAACCTTGGCCCTTGGGTCAAAGTATATAGGGTTGTTCACGTGGTAGGCACATCTCCTCCCCCACAAACCCCACACTCGCCGTCACTTAAAAAAAACCTGAGAGATTCCATGTATTGCTCACAGCTCACTTGTCACTCATCGTCTCATCCACCAAACCTTGCTCCGTTGCTGCTTTCTGGCCGGCGTACCTCCTTTTTCTTTTTCTTCTTATCTTATTTCAAGAATCTGCAAGTAAAGGGACCAAAGCATAGCTTTGGTATATCTCCTTATCTTCCGGTTAGGTTATCGTTGAATTATTCCTCTCAGTTATAACATAATTTGACTTAATTGTGTACCATGATCTCAAACATTTTTAAGCATGCAAAAACCTTTGTAGCCCTTTGTCAAATGCAATGCCAAAGAAATAGGAGGGAACACCTTAGGTATGGTAATTGAGCTATGGTATGACTTCATTGCTTGTGTTATTCACCTTATCTGCATTTGTAGGGATAAAAACAGATCGAATTCAGATGGACAGTGGTCATATCATATCCTAAACCATAATTTTTAAGCGGATTCAGAGAAGGTGTAGATCGTGTGTGGATGCGGATACGGAGCAAATTATTTCGGATGACGGATGTGGTGCAGAATTGGTTCGGATTTGGTTCGAAAATTGATTAAAATCATCGGATGTAACTTAGCTTGGAAACGGACTTCGTTTTTAAGTTTGACGGAATTATCCTTTAGCCTACCAGGGCCCATTTACTGGTGTCATGTAATCGAAAGGGAAACACAAAGAATTTTTACTGTTACTAATTTAATTTTTTTTAATTTACAAAACTAATTTTTGATTTTGTTTATTTGCAGAAGTAACCTCTTGCCGCCGTGGGCCAAGGCGGTATTTAAAAACCGCCGTAGCCCAGGGCGGCGAATGGCCTGGGGCCACGGCGCCGTGACGGCGGCCCACGGCGTCGGCCACGGCGGCAAATGGCCCCAGGCCGCCCGTGCCTCTTCCTCCCCGGGCGTCCGTGCCCGTGCCCGTGCCCGCGCCCGCGCCCGTCCCCGTCCCCGTCCCCGCGCCTGCGCCCGTCCCCATCCCCGTCCCCGTGCCCACGCCCGCGCCCGCGCCTGGCCTGTCAGCAGGAGGCGCTCTGACGCGTGGCCCCAAGCGCAGGGAGAGAGAGAGCGGGAGACGAGCGCGGGCGTGGGCGCGGGGACGGGCGCGAGCACGGGCGCGCGGGGAGGAAGAGGCACGGGCACCCCGGCCGACTGACGCCGTGGGCCGCCGTCATGGCCTGGTGACGCCGAGGTGGGCTCAGGCCATTCGCCGCCCTGGGCCACGGCGGTATTTAAATACCGCCCTGGGCCACGGCGGCAAGAGGTTACTTCTGCAAATAAACGAAATCAAAAATTAGTTTTATAAATTAAAAAAAATTAAATTAGTAACAGTAAAAACTCGAAACACAAAAATGTTAGTAGCAGCATGTATGTAGGTACGCGAAGCTCCTCAATTCTTTCTGGAGCAACAAAAGGAGCTGGTTATTGGGCCGTTAAAGCCCACTGTGTTGGGGTCTAGCTGGGCCCAAATCTCAACCATCCATCTTTAGCCGAACTATGGCCCATTGTAGCTACGTTCCTTTGTAATGCAATGTGGTACTATAGTACTGTATGTAAAATGCTCCCGCGAGGTGCTTCGCATTATATATTTGGTGTAATTTTAGGCTCTTTCCAGAGACGAATTGGCCCTAAGATATTGCATTTGTTTCAGAAGTGTAAATCAAGGATTCAGGCTTATTGATTGGATGATGTAACCTCGTGACTTGAGTCTACTGCTATAGCGCTGTGCGAAAAGCATTGTTTGCACTACCCTTGTTTTAGCGCATGTTAGGTTTGTTGTCTAAATTGATCTTATTAATTTTTAGTAATTTTAATATTGTTTAGTGGCATCTATTTGGAAAGAAGCCAAATTTTTATATCTAAAAAAAATAGGCCATTTTAATAATTAACTTAGGTTATTTTTTGTTTCAATCTAAACACAACTTTACTTTACCAAAATTGGTCATGATAAAACTCGCCGAAATTTTGCATTGGCAAAAATAATAAGATTAATTTTGGTCCCAAACAGGCCCTTACCGTTCATTTTTTAGGCACATCATTAAACCTTTTGATGAAGATCTAACGGCTGAAAACCTGGGCTAATGCACATGTACTGTAGCTCCTATGCATTTTCTTCTTCAATGCAGAGGATCCTCATCCATAAACAATGGTGCCATTTGCCATTGCTTGATACTGTAAACTGATTGATCTTTTGAAGTGACACAACTAGTAACTGGCGAATGATGACTTTAGATACCGATAGCAAGTGGTACCATTATTTGCATACATGAGCTTGGATTATAGCCCACGGTAGGCAGGCACTAATCTATGGGAATTGGGATCGATCACTTGTTAAACTAGTTTGACCCGATGCTATTGGTCTAATTTGCTGTAGAATATTGCTATCAACCGACCTATGATTGGCTCGGTGCTTAACTTATTTTATTTTTGATCTGGACGCCGTCGGAGCTGAAGCTCCACCGTGTGTATCCCGAAGGTTCTCTTACCCTAATAAAACAATTTGCTTTTTTAAAAAAAGAAATATAGTATAAACTATACTTTGCATTCTTGGCAGGCTTACCCTACCACCGGTTGGATGTTTATCGATCCTGGAGTAAACCCTTAACAATCTTCACGTAAGCGTGTTTATCATGGTATAGTGAATCTGAATCTGGCTTAGTGGTGATGTTTGGTGCAACTTGCTTACCTTGTTTATATATACGAATGATCAAAGCATAGCTTAGCTGCACGTACCTTCCCCTGTGTTGTACACTTGTACTAATCCTACTCTTCTACTAGTAAATCCTTTCGTTGTCAGCAATGACGCCATGTAGATGGTCCCTTCAGGCTTCAGCATTAAAACGTGCAGAAGAACACTCCCAAGTTAAAATAGCGGTTTTTGGATTACCACGTAAGTTGCGACTACGAGGGATTAGATTAGCCGATTACATCACCAGGTTGCTGAAGAAAACTAGGCGGCGATTGAGCCCACCAACTCGTCGGTCTCGTGGTCGCCAGGACGCGCACGGAGCCAGGCCAGCGGACGAGACGACACGTCAGCGTCCTCAATTCTCGTGGGCCCCACTGCCAAGCCGCCGGCCTCTCCGCTGGCGTCACCCTACGGCCGCTGCCGCCACCAGACGCCACCGCCCTCGCGTCGTCGCGCGCGTCCGCGCACGTACTACTCCCTCTCCCTCTGCGCCGCGTGCGGTGGCAGTGGCAGGCTAGGTTATCCTAGGCCCAGGCCCAAAACGGGCGGACCACGGTGGGGCCCACCAGGGAGGGCGAGTGAGCTCATCGAAGACGCGACACGTGGCGCATCCGGACAGGCGCCAGGACGCGAGGGCGTGGGCCCTGAGAGCACGGTGCCGGCGAGATTCTGGTGATGGGGCGGATGACGGGTGGGGCACGGACGGCGTACAAGCCTACCTAGCGGTCAGGGAGAGGAGAGGGGTCGTGCGTTTTTTAAAAGCTACTACTATACCGTGTCCCCTAGTTTCTCATAGGGGAGGCGTCTCGGGCGCGTGAACGCCACTAGAGAATGGGGAGGTGGCCTGTGGGATGTCGACAAGTGAAGGACATGGCGAATCAGATGCGGTTCACGAAACGAACGGTGAAAACGAACGGTGGAGAGCGAATCGCGCCGATCCGAGTTGAACCGAGCCTGCGTATGACAGTCCTCGCTCGGCTGTGAGTCCACTCGGCCAACTGCAGAAACCGCAAATGCGCCTGGTTTGCCCAAAAATTGTTGTATCAAGGTGCTCCTCCATTTCAGATTATTTTTTTTATCATAAGTTAAACATTTGACCATTAATTTCTAAAAAATCATATAGTTTAACAACATTTAAATTATATATTATGAAATTATTTATCAAGGTGAATAAAAAACATAAATCTTACTATGTTAAACTATATAAATTTATAGAAACTGATTATCAAAGATACAAGCATTTAACTTGAAACAAAACTAGAATAACAATTAATTTGAACGAAAGGAGTACTACTACTTCATAAAAAAAGACCTAGTACTACTCTTCGAGTTACAGAGTACAAACCCTCCTGATTCACACGACAATAAATCTTGAATCCGCCATACACACAAGAGGACAACATGCAATTTCTTGGGACCATCTACTGATCAAACGTTTGAAAAAAATAAATCTATTAAATGATTTTTTTTCTATATCTAAAGACCAAGATATGAACCGTTAGATACAATTGCACATATTTGTGACTGAGTTGTATAAATTTATAATTAAAGTTACACACATCGATAATAACAACTACAACAAGTTAAAAATACAATTACAACAAGTTAAAAATATAAGTTAGAACTTGCTTCTCCATCTTGAATCTTAAAGTTTCATCCAACAACCAACATTATTGTTTAACAAAATCTAAAAAATCAAATGTTTAATCATTAGCAAATCCGCAATTTCTTTTACTGAAGTTGAAAACAGAGTGAATGTGTATTCCACTTGTCCAGGTTGTGGCTCTCAAGTTGCACCACTACTACCAACATCTCGCAAAAAACTGCATTGCTGGTGGTGGTAGCAATCAAAAGCAGTAACAGCAGTGGCCCACGCCTCCAGGATTTATAGGCACTGTGCTACCAAACAAGTCGTGGGCTCCACGAGGGATGTTGCAAGCGTGCAAAGGTCCAACGTGACCGGGTCCCGACGGACGCACAAGCGCGAAACTTGTGCACGTAAACGGCTCCGCAGATCGCAGCGCTTGGCTTGGCTTGACTATTCTGTCGCTACATGGTGGCCTGGCCTCTGCACGCTGAGGTCGGCCTCTGCTTTTCGGTGAAAGCGTGGCCAAATGGAAATGGGGTCAGTGGGTCACTGCTCCAAACTGCTGCTGCAGATCTGAGATCTGCCCTTGCCGGTTTGTCGTATTGGATCTTTCGAGCATGGAACTAGGTTGGGTTGGGTTAATTGAGGAAGAGATGCAGAGATCGGATGAAAAGATTGATCGGGCTGTGTACATACTGCGTAGAGAGGCCGGAGGTATCAAGTGTAAACATTTCTCGAGGAGTTTCTTAAAAGAAGAAATTTTATATACTTTGTCTGACTGAAAACTATTTCTTACTAATTTCGCTATGTGCATAACAGTTAAATAGCCATTAGAATTATAAATTATGGACTACTCATTAGGTACATTTTTGAATATTTCTTTACTTCTGAAAAGTGGATAGCTCTAAACTACCGTCACAGAAAAAGTGGATGCTGATATTTCTACTACGTAAAAACGAAGTTTCGTTTATCGGCTGCATATATGAGGAAACTGGACCGTAAAAAGAAAAGGATAGTCTGAGCCCCACACGCCTCTAAAAAAATAGCCAATTTTAGCTTGCCGAAAAAATTGAACTGTTTGGGACGAATTGATTTGTGCATCTCCAAAAAACCGACAACAAAACAAACGATCTGTCTTTTAAAAAAAGAACATCTGATCTGTGTAGTATTCCATAGCATGTTATGGGTAATTTGCTAGTACAAAACTCCACTCTTTTCACCAAGATAATCTATTTGAATACTGTTTTACTCCTACTCTCTTATAGTTGTCGAAATGGGCCGTGCCCTATCGGGCCAACCCAGACATGATGCTACAGTAACCGTGCTCAGGCCGACCCGGCACGGACGGCCGTGGGCCGTGCCGGTACAGCCGGCCTGCTACAATAACCGGTCCGCACTAAGCCCAAAAAGGCCAAACCCTCGTCCCCTCTCTTCTCCTCTCCATTCCGCCGCGATGGCCACCGCTGCCACCCCCAGCTCCCTCCTCCTCCACCGGCCCAGCCCGACGGCACCCAAGGTAGCCGCGGCAGTCCGTCTCCCCGCCCGCGCCGCCAGGATCTCCTGCACGGCTGTGGCTACGCCCGTGCTGTCCTCCCTGGCCGCCGCCACCACCGACCGTGGGAGTCTACAACTTCGCTGCCGGCCCGGCCACCCTGCCGCTCGCCATCCTCCAAAAGGCATAGGTGAAGCTCGTCAACTACCGCGGCTCAAGCATGAGCATCATGGAGATGAGCCACCGCGGGAAGGAGTTCGACGCCGCCATCAAGAAGGCCGAGGCCGACCTCCGCGCGCTCCTCGCTGTGCTCGACACCCACGAGGTGCTCTTCCTCCAGGGCGGGGCTACAACCCACTTCGCCGTTGTGCCGCTCAACCTCTGCGCCTCCCCCTCCGACCCCATCGATTTCGTCATCTCCGGCTCGTGGAGCTTCAAGGCCTTCAAGGAAGCCAAGAAGTTCTCCGCCGCCTCCGTCGCCTGGTCTAGCAAGGACGGCAAGTACACCTCCATCCCGTCCTTCGACGCCATCAAGCAGAACCCGGAGGCTAGGTTCCTCCACATCTCCGATGCTACAGTACTATACCGGCTCAGGTACGATGGGTCGCCGACATGGCACGGCACGGCCCGCTACAGGGACCGTGCCTAAATGGGCCGTGCCGTAGCGGACCGTGCTGGCTCGGTCCGCCCGTTTGGACATCACTATACTCTCTCAGTCCTACTTCCTCTCTCCCTCTCATATATCATCCCTATCTTTCAAATGAGGATAAGACCAATGATGCTTGGTGTTGCATGACAACCAAAAAATCCACAATTGGGTTCCCTTTCCCAAGTCCATGCTGCTAAATCAAGAGTAAATTGAACTATTTATGTGAGGTGTCCCACTTAAACCATGCTCATCATTGCCAAACCTAGCCCCAACATACCACTTTCATTTCTAACACTTTGCCTCTTAGCTTGGACGGCACCGATGAATTAGATTGTGGTCAAAGATTAGGAAATGATTGCTGTTTTGAAAAAGAAAACTGCTGGTCGGTACCAAATGCGGTGGCATAGATAGCAATATATTTAAGAATATTATTCCGATAGCCAATCAAAGTGCCAAGAAATCCAAATCAAAAGGCCTTTTTTTTTATTTTTGCAAAACACTATACAAATGGCTCATATACCCTATCATACACTCACCCTTACAAACATGACCCACATTCTACCCCTATAAAAATATTCGAGAGATCGTACCAACATATCTTAAAATCAATAAGTCATAGCAGGCACCTCACCGTTGATGAATACGTCAGGGTATTTTGGTTTAAAGCCTTAACAAAAATTTGGTATCGTCAAATCTTGGATAAATTTTAGCATTATCAAATTTTTTCAAGGTAGATTTACTTGGACTGTATAGAATTGGTTGAAGTCGGCTCCAAATAGCCCATGTACTGTTCAAAGCCGCCTAATAATTGTTATGGTAAGAATTGATATCAAACCAAAATACTAGCCCTTAAAATTTCCATTCACTCTAAAATAAGGCAATAATAAACGAAATCCATATGCAAGTGATGACGCACTTTATCGTCGAGAGTGGACGAATCCAGCCTGCATCCTCTCGTCGCCACATGAAATCCGGTCAGATATACAGTAGTACTATAAAACAAGAAAAAACACACGATAAGCAGCACATAAAAAAAAGAAAAAAAACAGCTGGCTTGCTGCCGCTTGGCTCGTCCAGAGTCCAGCCGCCGAGCGGAGCCAGGCTCGCCACGTAATCCCGCCGTCACCTACCCCCGCCGTCCCGTCCCGTCTCCCCTGCACGACGAGCCCTAACTATTTTCGTCCCCGCACACCTGCATTCCATACTACACGGAGGTAGCGCTCTCTCGCACAGCAGAAAGCCACCAACGAGAGACACTCTCCCCCGCCACCGTCTCTCCTCCCCACACCCCCACCCGCCGCCCGCAGCGATCGACTCCCCGCCCTCCACGCTCCCCCCCCCCCCTCTTCGCCCCCGTCCCGCAGCGAGACCCCCTCTCCTCCGCTCCCGCGCGCCAGGTGACGCTTCTGCTCCCTCCCCACGCTCTCTCGTCGCGATTGTGTCCACGATTTATGCGTCCCTTTCGTCCTCGTCTTTCCTTTCTCGTCTTCTCCTGTCATGGCTATGGGGTGTTTTACAGGATGGGTTTGTTGGTCCCAGTTCCCCTTTTAGGTCGCCTCTCGCGGTGCCCTGATAGGGGAATTTCATGCGTGCCATGTTCGGTTTGGTGGAACTTTTTTTTGGGGGGGGGGGGTGGGGTTTGTTTCAGGAAACAATCAGATCTGTTCTGTGCGATGGTATTCTAGTTTGTTGTCATAGGAGAATTTGCAGGGTTTGGGGTTCCTTCGAAGGTTCAGGATGGAGCAGAGGGTTCCTGCTTTTAGGATACTTAGGTTGTTCTTGTTTTGGGATGTTCTGCAATAGTGATGGCCTGAGCCTGTGATGTCTGAACCCCTTATTCTTAGATAAGGGATATAATCCTTTCCTTTTCTTTTCCCTTTGCTCTCTTCGATTATTTACTCTCAGTCTAACTAGGTAGGTGGATAGATACATTGTTGTAGTACATGGACTTCTCACTTACTGTTTAGCTAATACAGGAGACCATAAACAATAATACTCCGTGCCTAGGAGAGAATCAGGTGAAATTTAGAAAGAAACAAAATATATTAGGACGAAAATGAACTAACTGTTCCGAACCGGAATTCTTGGCTATTAGAAATTTTATATGTAGTAATCTTGTGTATTTCTCAGCTATTCGCATACCACAAAGGCTGTTCTTCATATCTTCCAGTTTATTTATTAGAAAAAAATGTCAGGTGCAAATCCAAGGGAGATTCAGGATGTTCTTGGTTAAGTAGTTTTTGTTAGGCGCCACAAATATAAACTGATACTTAAACCTTCTACTCAATCGAAATGCACCTGTATTACGATATGTACAGTGTATTCCAATATTTGTTACCGTGGTGAATGTTATTGAATGTGTGTTATTGAATGTGTGGTTGATCTTTGGCAAGTTGCGTTGTTATGGTATTTAGGTATGTAAGAGGCACGGGTCTTGCAGTCGTGGGCAGAAGAAAAATGTAGATACTCGTTTTTGGTTAAGAAAAGGGAACACAGAGAGACATCGGTTACTTGTTTCCTATCAAACCTTTTGCTTACCTTTTTATGAAAAACAACATGTGTTCATGATTGCTAATCTTGGTTTATTGTACTTAACATGAGGTAAACCGATCAGGGTTCATTACTTCATACTATTCCTCTTTGTAGATTGCTCATTGCAATGTGATTGGTTCCCTAGTTCATTAATCACCGTATTTTGACACTGCTAAGCCTTGGTTAAACCATTTATTTCACTCAAGACAGCAAAAGTAGCATCTGGGTGGCTGATATTAGGAGTATAAGAAATGACAGATAGGTTCTGACCAGATTTGGAGACTTTTACTGTGCAAATTCTCGCTACGGGAATTGCTGTGCATGTTATTGCTCCAATTAATTGGACTCCACATTTTCGCCTACTTGTTGAAGAAAGATTTTTGTTGTATTAGTTACTCAGTTCAATCTTCTTTACCTAAAGGTAGTATTAAATGATTTGTGCCCAAAAAGGATAATCTTAATAATGATTTAACATGGAATTTACCTATCAAAGATGTCTGGAGTTCGTTTTGTATTGATCTCGGGTAGTGCTTTTGCTTCCTTGAAACCACTTCATAATTGCAGTTACCTTATACTCTCTCTCTCTCTCCCCATTCATAGTATTCTATGCTACGCTGCAGAACAGAGTTAATAGGGGCAGAGTTAATAGGGGCAAATTTGTATACTTTGAAAACTGTGTGCCTTATATAGTTGAACATGCATGTAACTAAAGCACGCTATATATACTTGAATGGAGGGAATAAATTTTATTCACTTTCAATTATTTTATCTTTGCACGAACTCAAGGATTCATCTTTGCACGACAGTAATAATGGTTTGCTTTACTGGCTTGCTGACCTGGTTATGGTACTGTAATAGTTTTGAATACATAATCATGCCAAACATATATTTGACATCTGAATTTTAGTTAATATTTTCTTTTGCTTTTTTCAGTAGAGGACTTCCCAATCAGAAAACATTTCGGGGCTCCTGCCTATGTTTGATGTCAACTATCAAAGATGTTGTTTAGCGCTGTGGAGGTCAAGTAGCATTGGACCATAAATTCTCCCAGAACAAGACAGGCATGGACCGTGCAGACACCTCAGGGTTTGTCAGTGGTGGTTGCTTCAGTACTACACTCCTGTTGATATTCTTCCATTTCGTCTATTCTGTGGTCCGTGTCTGAAAGATCATCAGGTCCCTGTTCTTCAGCTATTCAGTGATTCAGTTGTCATTTGCTCTCACACCGTTGTCAGATTGTCAAGCTGTGATGGATAACAGCTTTGTGGACATCCCAAATCAACCTCCGATGAATAACCCTTTTGTGTTAATGGAACATTCAGCTCAAAGTTATACCATGGTGAGCCTAGGCAAAAGCACACCACACATGGACTGCCTGGGCTCTGCAATGGCTAGTTATGGCCATGGTAATCAAAATACACAGAGCATTGATAGCATCACAGCAAGAGATGATGGTTGCAGGTTAGTCCTTGGATTGGGTCCAACGCCGAATTTTTACTCTGCAGTGTGTCAGCCCACCGGAGTAGACAAGCTTAAAGAAGCTCCTCCATTATCTGGCCAGGGTTTGACTATCACCGATCCTGGGATGCTGAAGCTTGGCCTTCAGATGGATGCTGCCCAAATAATTCAACCTTTGCAAGCAGCAGATGGAACAGTTCATTCTTTTCCTGTTGTTGATGAGGCCTCAACATCTGCTGCTGTACGGAGCATCGGTGGCTACATGCCATCCCTACTCTTTGCTCCACGCTCCGGTTCTGTTGTCAATGAGACCCTCCAAGCAGAAACCCAGGATTCGCTAGACCTGACGCACAGTGACAATGATAACACTCAGCATGTTCAACATCACCTTCAGCTCAGCCCTGAGCCTTCTGCCATGACAGAGGCTTCATTTGGTGTGAGCTCTGACGTGGTCACTGCAGCAACCACATCAGAACAAAAGAATCATCCCCGGCATCCCAAGAAGTGCAGGTTCAAGGGGTGCTCCAAAGGTGCGAGAGGCGCATCAGGGCTGTGCATTGCCCATGGAGGCGGGCAGAGATGCCATAAGCCTGGGTGCCATAAAGGTGCAGAGAGCAGCACTGCCTATTGCAAGGCCCATGGCGGTGGTCGGCGGTGTGAGGAGCTTGGTTGCACCAAGAGTGCCGAAGGGAAGACGGATTATTGCATCGCTCACGGTGGAGGCCGTCGTTGTGAACATGCTGGCTGTCCTAAAGCTGCACGGGGTAAGTCTGGGCGGTGCATCAAGCACGGTGGTGGGAAGAGATGCACTGTGCAAGGTTGCATCCGGAGCGCTGAGGGGAAGGCCGGGCTCTGCATTTCTCATGGTGGCGGCCGCCGGTGCCAGTTCCCGGATTGCGGCAAGGGGGCTCAGGGCAGCACATTGTATTGCAAAGGGCATGGCGGTGGCAAGCGGTGCATCTTCGACGGCTGCAGCAAAGGCGCAGAGGGGAGCACGCCTCTGTGCAAAGCACACGGCGGTGGAAAGCGATGCATGTTTGAAGGTGGTGGAGTCTGCCCAAAGAGCGTGCATGGTGGCACCGAGTACTGCGTGGCGCACGGAGGAGGGAAGCGCTGTTCGGTGGCCGGCTGCACCAAGAGTGCCCGTGGCCGCACGGACTGCTGCGTGAAGCATGGCGGCGGCAAACGGTGCAAGGTCGAAAACTGCAGCAAGAGCGCCCAGGGGAGCACGGACTTCTGCAAAGCCCACGGCGGCGGGAAGCGGTGCACGTGGGGAACGGGCTGCGAGAAGTTCGCCCGTGGCAGGAGCGGCCTGTGCGCTGCGCACGGGACCTTGGCAGCCAGGCAGCAAGAGCGTGATGCTGCGACGAATGGCGCGAGCATGATCCCGCCAGGCCTTTTCAGTGGCATTGTGACCGTCGCTGCCACGAGCAGCATGACCAACGAGTACTCCTCGTCGGGCATCAGCACTGCGTCGGACTGCGAAGGCACGGTGAGGAGCCAGGCGATGATGATACCTCCCCAGGTGCTGGTTCCTCGCTCCATGATGCCCTCACCATCGTCTGAGCCTACTGTGCACGGGGGCAGAGAGGGAGGCTGTGCTGTTCCGGAGGGAAGGGTGCACGGTGGCGGCCTCTTGTCACTCCTCGGTGGCAGCTTCAGGAACGCTGACATAGATAAGCTTTGAATTGCTTCTCCGGCTCCCAGGTTCTGTTAGTTTTTGGTTGTGTACATAAACAAGGCAAATTTGTTGCCGATTTGAACTTCTATGGCGCTTTCCTCTCTAGATAAATGTTTCATGGATGTTAGTCCAATCCTTTGTACATTCGTGTCCGTGGCAATTGTCCTGAACGCTTTTTCATGTCAGTTCAGTCAGTTGTAGAAACTGGCAATAAAATTTGTGTATTTGTTTACTGTGTTTGTTTTACTTGTTTGTGGTTTCTTACGCTTAAGACCTTTTGTTTATCTCACAAGAAACGAATACCGGTCATTGCTTGTAGGGATTTTGTACAGATTAAATCTTGGTTTTGTTCAAGATATTCAAGTTTCTCCTAGCCTGTACCGGAAAAAGCTAGCCATACGCGTGCGCGTGCACAGTGTACCGTTTAAAAAATAATTAAAAAAACTAAACTTTACACTAATAATTTAAAACTTTCATCTCTAATTTAAAACTTTCAATTTAATTTTCGAAACCTTTAACTTAAATTTAAAAACTATCAACTGAGAATTTTTAAAAAATTTACTCAAATTTTAAAATTTTTAATCCGAAATTTGAAACTTTTAGTTAGATTTTTGAACTTTCAACTAAAATCTAAAATTTTTAATTCTGCTTATTTATATATTATTTTATAATTAAGAATTATTAGTGCTTAATGTACGCGCGCAGCTAGCCTAGCCCAGCTTGTACCGCAGAATGTTGAAGGTGCTTATGTGCCTGCCTGCATTTTGATGTAGTCCTGTCACATTGTCAACTTCTCTTGTTTGCTGCACCTAGGCCGCGGGCCGTTTGCTTGAGCCTGCCGTGTCTGTTGTTCGCAGGTGGCCTTCTACATGGCGTTCCCTTTGCACGAAACAGAATCGCTGAACAACACCGTGTGCCGTGTGGACTGGCCGATACAAGGGCATGATGCATATGAAAGAATGGCTACGTAAATGGATCTTCCAGATATGCTCTTTTTCCTCTCATAGCAGATAAGGCGTCAAGAAGATATAGAAAACCATATTCCTTCTCATACAATTATATCACAGAAGAAGACAATAAATACAGAAAACACACATATAAAAGTGTTGCTCTCTCTTTATTAATCAATGATCAATATATACAATGAAGACACCCCCACCTCTCTATTTATAGGTAGAGGAGGCTAGAGATAAAAATCATAAATTTATCTCTAACTAATTTGGATTAGTCTACAAGAAAGAATTTTATCTCCTAAAAAGATAAGAATTTGTAACACCTCCCTTGGATCTATCCATGACCAACTCATGCCTTGTCAAAACTCCTACTAAAACCCAATGAGAAAAAAGGCTAGGAGAAAGAGTACATAGTTGCCGCTAAGCGTCATACACGTTGTTCCTCGTAAAAAACTTTTGTGAGGATCACAAGCTCCACTCAACTAAGGGAAAAAGAGTACAACGTTGTGGACTCGCCGATCCACTGACTAGGCTGTGTTTAGGGGTTCTACTCTCTCTGAACTTTAGAAGTCTCTAAGTCTTCTCATCCTAATTTCACGAACAAACTTTCAAAAAGTACAAGCTAGGAGAGACTTAGTGAATAAATCTGCCAAGTTGTCACACGACTTGGACTGCAGGATCTTTATTTTCACTTACTTCTGAAGCTCATGAGGATAGAAGAATTTTGGAGCAATATGCTTCGTCATATTGTTTTTGATATAGCCTAACTGCATCTGTACAACACATGCTGCATTATCCTTATAGATAATGGTGGGGATATCGAAAATACTCAAACCACATGATCGCTCAATATGGTGAGTCAATCTTCTAAGCCATGTGTAACAGCCCACTTTTGATCCTTGGTGTATAAAACCATTTTTTCCATCTGCATGCTCTTCATGTCATCTTTCATGCATGAAAAACCCAGCCTTGCCCCCAAGTTTCCTTCGGTTGGATGCATGCTGCCCCAATCGGACCATCCTCTTGGGACTGGACGGTCCGCTCCCTGTCTCTCGCGCCCGGGCTCTCTCTCGAGTCCGCGCTCTCTTCCCCTTCCCGACCTCGCGCCGCGCCCGCGCCCCCGACCCGACCTCGCGCCGAGCCCGGCCCCCGACCCCGACCTCGCGCCGCGCCCGCGCCCCGACCCGACCTCGCGCCGCGCCCGCGCCCGACCCCGACCTCGCGCCGAGCCCCGCGCCCGCGATCCCGACCTCGCCTCCCGACCTCGTGCCGCGCCCGCGCCCTCTCCGCGCCCTGTGCCCCGGGCTCTCTCCCGAGTTCGCGCCCTGCGCTCGCCCGAGCCCGCGCTCCTCTCCCGATTCCCGGCCCTCTCTCGGCGAGCTCGCCCCGCCCCGTGCTCCCGACCTCCGCCGCCGCGCCCTCTCTCCCCTCGCTCCCGAGCCCTCGCTCCCGATCCGCGCCCCTTCTCGCGCCCGGACTCTCTTTCTCCCGACCCCCGCGCTGTGCTTTCGCCCGAGCCCGCGCCCGCGCTCTCTCTCTCCCGAGCTCGCACCCGGCGCCTGTCTCGCGAGCCTGCGCCCTCGCCCGCGCATCCATCCGATTGGTTTCGGCGTCAACACGGAGAGAGTCTGAAGTGTGAACTCCTGATACGTGATGCTATCTTTTTTGCCCTGTCCTCCATCGTCCAAATGAGATCACGCAAGGATCTCTCCCCGCCCGTGCGGCTCGACCAGGTGGCTTCCTCTGCGCGCCCCAGACCACGTGAGAGGGAGTGGCAGAGCCGCCTTGGACCTCGCGGATGCCCCCGACAGCCTCCGGCGCCCTACCTGTCCCATCCGTCTGCTGCACCCTTACCCACGCACACATCATTGCGAGACCGATGGAGAAAGACCAGTTGCCCCTCCCCTCTCCTCTCCTTCCCTGCCTCCCTTTTTTAACCAAGCCAATGGTCCTCCCGCTTCCCCAGCTCGCCCTCTTTCTCACCTCCAAGACCCAAGCCCCTTGGTTCGCTGAGAACTGAGGTGCCGCCCACGGCGCCGGCGAGCACACGCCTTCCGTCGGGAGCTCCGGTGAGTTTTACCTTGTCTCAGCTGTGTCACCACGCGTTCTTGCTCGATCCTAACTCCGTTTTGCCCTCGGCAGGCAGCAGGCACCACTGCAAGCCCATCGTGTTTTGCAACACCGACCGGGTGCCGCCGTGATTTTCCAGCCGCTGAACTGCGCCCTGGTGAGTTAGCGCTGTCCTGCCGTATCACCATATTCCTTCACTCTTTGAGCTCATCATAGCACTTGTCTGCAGCCTCCATCGCGAGCGACCCTGTTGCCGAGAAGCCGGACCACCGCGCTCAACGTCGCACCCCACAGCCAGCACTCTTCGGTGAGCTTCTGTTTCTGCTGTACCTCCTTTTATTCCTGGGAGGCCACTTGTTCTCCCCACGTCCTTGGCTTGGCCTGTCACGCCATTGTTTTGCCCATCCACCAAGCGTCACCACCGTGGCCATATGTGTGGAATGAGGCTCAATCGGAGCATGGCGCTTTGTAGTAGAGCCCTTCGATTCTTGCATGCAGGACCCCTAGAGCTTCCTCGTGCCCTGCATGCGCTAGCCATGCACTCGGGCATAGAGATAGAGGTAGAACAACGTGCATTAGCTTGGCCTTCACCGAGCACCTTAGGTGCGCTTGTGTTTGAGTGCAGTAGCAGCCACCATCAGCCCAAGCAAGCCAGGATTCCTCACTTAGCATTAGAACGGATAAAACCGCGAGTAGAGCTGCTGCTGCTGGTTTTTTCCTGATTTTGCCGGTTGTCGTTAACGTGCGAAGACGTGTAGTTTGCACGTGCGAAGACATCGTTCTTGGACCAAGGCGTCGCCGCTACCGAAGCCTCCCATAGGTTACACTGTACATCCAATGACCCCTAGGCCCTAGAAACCCTCCACGCCTCCAATGCCTTAGATTAAACTTCACGCCCGGTGGATTTCACGTGTTAGGCCGTTTTAGTGACATGTGAGCGTGCGCCGATTGAATTCCTAGCGAGTTGGAGTATATCCACTTTTGGGAGTTGTCCTTAGGTTCACAGCAGCACATGTAGGTTTCGTACCATAAAAAATGCCCCTAGAACCGAAAACGTCCAACTAGACCACCCGTTAAGTCGGTAGATTTTTTCAGCCGTTTCTGCAGTTCGGTCGAGCGAAAACGCTGTTTCTCATTATTTTCGATTTTTAGGACAGAGCAGACTTCGTTTAGCCGTATCTCCCTCATACAAACTCGGATTCAAGCGATTCTTTTTCCTAAATTCATCTAAAATCATGCACTTGCATATTCTGCAAAAATATTCGTACTTCCTGTTCTGTTAAATATTTGCCGTTGTTTTCATTGCATTCGTTTGGTATTCTCGTAGAACACGACGTCGTTGACCCGGTTGTGGAAGGATCAGAAGAGTTCCAAGAAGTCCAGGAACAAGGCAAGCACCCCCTTGATCAATTGCTCCTATATTTCAAACTTACAAACTATATTGATTGCAAACTATTATGCATGCGATGTTTTACTTGAAAATGTGTGGGATTCTTGGGTAGTTAACCTCTTGTCGCACATGCCCTGTCCTTGTTACTTGAGTATCATGAATTCCTTGTCACTTAAGTTGCCACTGAAGATTTGGGTTCATGTGGTTGGGAAGATGTCAATAGGTATGCTTAGTTTGCTATTTAATCCGTGCTACTTGTTACTTGATGTTGGGATGTTGGGGAAAAGAAGCATTTGCGAAAATATGGAAATGGACAGTGGGTATTCTTCCCCTGTGCTCTTGGTGGAAAACAAAAACTGAAAACAAGCTTTTGGACTTGGGCGAGTGGATGTAGTGTTCGGTGCCTTGTTGTGGTATCGATTAGGTGGTTGTCTCGCCCGGGTCACTAAGGACCGATTCTATGGTGTAGCTAGAACCAAGAAGCACAGTGCAAACCACATGTGGCTCTGATGGGGAGTTCCTAGCTTAGTATATTGTTGATACCTAGCAATAGACCCCGCCGGTGGTAGTAGTAGGTCATTTTTGTTGACATTGGATAGTGCGGGTTATGGTTTTTGTCCATAGCTCGAAGGTACCTTGATTATTGTTCAAGGGTGACCAGCACATTGTATGAGCCTTGGGGATTTTGGGAGGCCTCCCAACTCCCTAGGGATGGATCATAAGCGCGGGATATTGCTAGGTCAACGGTGGAAAGGCTTTGTCATTGATGGTGTGAGCCTCCTGTGTGGTAGCTCATGTTGTCCTTGTCATGTGGGTACAGTTGTACACACTCTCGAGAGTTAAAACTATTCGAATAGCCGTGTCCTCGGTTATGGACGACTTGGGAAATTCTCCACCGTAGTAGTTTTAATTTGGGAACTGTTTTGGGGAAAGATCTTGGTGCGAACGGGGAGTTCGCTGGGATGGTTGTGGCAGCGTGTTGCCACTGTTGGCTGGCATGGGCAGGGAGCCCATATGGTTGGAAACACTTGGGGGTTGATGCTTATATACTTGTTTGCTGTGCTAGCTTGTTTTACAAAAATTTTGTTGCAAAACCACAATGTTTTCGCTATGTATATTATGATTTATGCAAACTGCAGGACCTGAACCATTCCTTGTTTATCTTCGCATATTATGGAATACCATTGCAAACACTATAAGTCTTGCGGAGTACGTATTGTACTCACACACGCTTGTGTGACTTCTTTTTTTTTAGAGATGGTTGAGGAGGACCCGACAATCGGGTACTTCTATGCAGCGGGTTTTGGAGACGACGACGACGGTGCTTACTAGGGCTTACCGGTTGGTTGCCTGTGGGCGGGCAGAGGCATACTTGCTGGTTTTTGGTGCCTCTATTATCTTGTTTCCGCTGTTGAACTCTTTGTTAATTTGCTGTTCTATTTGGCCGGTCGGCCTCTATGTAACCGCTAAAGTCTAGACTCTTGTACGACTTATGTTTGGTCTGCTGTGAGCTGAACCTGTGATGTATGGATTATGATGCCAATGTTGAATGTGTGTGCTAGCAATTGATCGTGGGACTAGCACGGTACACACATAGGGTTCGGGGTCAAACCCGGGTCCGACACCATGCACACTCTCTTGTGGCTTCATATAGTGAAATAATCTCTAAGTTGTTTATAGACGTCGTTACTAAAATCTGTTTACTAGACCACCACGAAATGGTTGTATCACTACACAAAAACACAAAACTAGTTTGAGAACGGGTATTATAGGGATCAGATAGATATTCTGCATCTGCATAGCCCACCATAGTTAAGTCTCATTGCCTTGGAAAGAAGAGACCGAGATCTTGCGTACCCTGGAGGTATCTAAGTACTGTCTTAACGACAACCCAATGTCTCCTAGTAGGAGACGCACTGTATCTTGCTAGCAGATTTACCGCTAACGCAATATCAAGTCTGGTGCAGTTCACAAGGTACATCAGTGCTCCTCTAGCGTTTAAGTATGGAATTTCCGGTCCCAACACTTTCTCAGTCTCACTCCTAGGACGGAATGGGTCTTTGTCCCGATCAAAGGATCTCACAACTATGGGTGTCTTCAAAGGATGAGCCTTTGACATGTTAAATCTCTCAAGAACCTTTGTAGTATAGGTCGACTGGTGCACTAAGATTCCGTTAGGGAGATACTCGACCTATAGGCCCAAGCAAAACTTGGTCTGACCCAAGTCTTTCATCTCAAACTCCGTCTTGAGATAGGCAGCCGCCTCCTCAATTTCCTCTGCGTGGCTAATGATGTTTAAATCATCGACATAGACTGAGATGATACAGAAACCCCTCTAGGACTTTCTGATAAACACGCAGGGACAGTCCTCACTATTGACTTATCCTTTCCCTAAAAGAAAGTCACTCAATCGGTTGTACCACATACGACCAGACTGTTTTAACCCGTACAGCGATATCTCCAATTTCACACTGTACATGTTGCAATTTACTTTGTCCGGGACCTTCAACCCGTTAGGGACATGCATGTAAATCTCCGAATCTAATGATCCGTAGAGATATGTGGTCACCACATCCATCAACTGTATTTTCAATTCCATGCCAGCTGCCATAGATATCAAGTATCGGAACGTTATGCCACTCATTACAGGAGAATAGATTTCATCGTAATCGATGCCAGGTCTCTGCGTGAACCCTTGTGCTATAAGCCTCGCTTTGTATCTTCCCACTTCACTATTTTCGTTCCACTTACAGACAAAAACCCACTTGTACACAACAGGGCGCACAGTGGGGGACGTTAGGCTTACCGGCCCAAAGACGCGCCTCTTAGCAAGCGAGCGTAATTCCGTCTCTATCGCTTCTTTCTATTTGACCTAATCCGAGCGCTTACGGCACTCTGCCATGAACTTAGTTTCATGATCATGATTTATCATGTTAACGATTTTAGAAATGAAATTTATGTCTGACATGTGTAGTCTTCTGGCCATACAATTCTCCTGAAACAACATAGTTTGTAGCAATTTCCTTATTTATTTTCTCATCCTGGTTTCTCAAAACAGGAGAGAGTTCCGATTCGCCAGTAGGACTAGGTGCGCGCGCTAGTCCATTATGGCCTCTACCCTTCTGGCGTCCGTCCCCTGGATAGGTCTCCTTAGAGACTATTGAATGGGAGTGTGATGCAGGTGGCTCCGTATTCAGCTCTTGCGGACGTCTCCGCTTAGCCTGAGTCGGACCATCCGGGTTTCTCCCTCTCTTCCTAGGCTTAGGGGCTGGAGTAGAGTCTCCCTCATTGGGTATCTTCACTCTCTCCGGTGCATTTGCCGCAGGGATATGTGACTTCGACACTTCTCTTAGATCAGTGAAAGCGTCTAGCAGATCATTAGCTAAGTTTTGAAGGTGTATGGTACGTTGACTTCCTGTGCAATGTCTGGCGAACGCGAGTCAAAAGTATGGATACTGCTCGAGTTTCATTCTATTTCACGGCATTCCTTACAGTTGAGATACTTTCTTCCCCCTAATGCCAAAAAACACTCTTCATCGAAGATGCAATCAGCGTACCGAGTCATAAACAGATCCCCAGTTTTAGGCTGTGTTAACGCCAAAATTTGGTAAGGCCCTATGTCAGATTCGGTCAAAGGAGAGCGTCACAGTCAACTAACGGAGATTGATCCAGAAGGGACCGGATCCAGGGAAGAACCGTGAAGACCGCTGTTTGGCAGTTAATTACTGTACATATTAATTAGGCAAGTGTTTATCGTTAGGGAATCTGACCTCGTGTCCGGTCAGGTCTTATTAGCGTTTTCTATTATAACTAGGAAATCATGTATCGTGTCCTATAAGGACTCATGTAACTCGGGGTATATATACGTATGCCCGGGCACCTTGTAACAACAACACACAATCAATACAACAAATTCGGCGCATCGCCACCCTTCCGACGGGATCTTGCTTCTCGAGCCGGGCTGCATCGGTTAGGTCCGAACTCCAGCGAGAGGGTAAGTCTCGTCACCCCGGCTACCTATCGGCTAGGACTTCCTCGGTTAGGTCCGATATTCTAGTCGGTTTATGGTAGTCGGCTTACCACGGTATATTTATTTTATCTATGGCTGCATCAGTTCAGTTTGATCTCATAGATTGACTAGGTATATCACATCACGCGTGCGTAGATCGTATCGGCTTACTGGGAGCGGTTTATCATCAGTCTGTGCTGCATCGATTAAGTCCGACCTACTAAACTGCTAGCGATAAACCGTTCCTGCTAAGCTGATGCTTTACGCGCAGGCGTCTTATCGGGATGTATAGCCAGTAAGTTATCATGTTTTACATCACGATTGCATCAGATCTATCGGCCTATCAAGGTATCGTTATCGTCATCAGTCTGTGCTGCAACGGTTGGGTCCGATCTACTAGACTGATGATGATAGCTTTACTCTTGATGAGCCGATGGGTGTTATGCAATGTTTTTATCGGAGTGCTTAGCCGATAAGTTATCTGTTGAAGCCGACTGCATTTATTTATCTTAATAGTTTTATTACTCTGCTATCTATTTTATCATCGGCTCCCAGCCGATGCCCATGTGTCCTGTTTGGTAGTCGGCAGGCTCATCAATGATTTATCATTTATGATATTGCTCGCCTTGTTATACATCCTTGCCTGCATTACTGTTGCGATCGGCTAAGGGCTAGCCGATTGGTCTATTCTGCTCAACCGAGTTCCTGGGCACGACCCCAACCAAGTTCCCGGGCACGACCTCGGGGGAGGACCCGGGCACGAGCTTAGGTAAGGGCTCGGGCACGGGTATGGACAGCGGATGAAGATCTCAGGAGCTGATGTAAGCAAGGGACCCAGGCACGAGCACGGACAGGATCTTAACAGTGATATCAGTAACTTTAAACCATGATCAGCTAGAGTTCCTTTAGTTTACTTTACTCATGCATTCTACTTGCTTGTTTTACCAAGTTTACAGCCGGTTTCTGAGCATCCCTTTGATGATCGGCTAGTTTAATACATATTCATTGTTATACTATTATTCATGCCATCATCGGCTTCCAGTCGATGTATAAGTGCTACAGTGCTTATCGGCCATCGGCCGATGAAACGAGTCTAGATCGGCTTCCAGCCGATTGGCTCATTGATCTAACTTTTTCTCCTTGTCAATTACAGGGTCAAATTGACTGGCACGCCTACGAACCTCAATACTTTAGGACCTGCACTGGAATAAAGCAAATCTCCCAGGCCTTCGCGTGTCAACCCGACGCCGAACCAGATCCCGGCGATTTTTGGCGTCAACAGGCTCCAAGTAGTAAATTATGAATGGAAACTCATAACCCACATAGACTCCCACCTTACGGTGCGGTCCCATAGTCGTACGCTGGGGTGGTGAGATCGGCACATACACAGCATAGCCGAACTTGCGCAGATGGGAAACCACCGGTTCTTGACCACGTGCCAGTTGATGAGGTAAAGCAGAGTGATATGCAGACGGTCTATATTGGATTAGCTTTGCAGCGTGCAATACTGCATGGCCCCAATATGTAGTGGGCAAATTGCTACCCTGTAGAATTGGTTTAGCAATTAATTTGATCCTTTTTATCAATGACTCAGTAAGACCATTTTGAGTGTGAACATAAGGAATAGAATGCTCTACATTGATACCTAAGGTCATACAATAGTCATTGAATGCCTTTGATGTGAATTTATCCGTATTATCCATCCGAATCGTTTTGATGCGGTTCTCGGGGAACTCCGCACGCAAACGGATGATTTGTGCGATAAATCTGGCAAAAGCGTGGCTCCTCGTAGATAGCAAGCATACGTGGCTCCACGTTGTAGAGGCGTCAATCAACACTATGAAATATCTAAATGGCCCAAACCAAGGGTATATGGGTCTACAGATATCCCCTTAGATTCTCTCCGAGAACCGTAGGGGTTCGACCCTCAACTTCTCAAAGGATGGTTGAATGATCAGTTTTTCCGTTGCACAAGCGGGACACACAAACTCCTTGGGAAAGTTTTTAGTGTTTATGCCATGACCTAGTGAGCTAGTGACTATTTTCCGCATCATAGTCAATTCAGGATGACCTAATCTCTCATGCCAGATCTTAAAAGACTCAGGGTTGCTATGGATTATCTGCATCGCAACATATTCGTTTGGGGGTTTTATTTTAGTATAGTACAGTCCATCAGAGCTCCCTAATATCTTCTCAACCACTATAGTCTCATCATCCTTAGACAATGTTATGAAGAGAAATTCATTTCCTCCTTCACATGTTGTGGTGAGGTGGTAGCCGCAATATTGAATATCCCTAAAAGTAAGGAGCGTGTGTTTAGCACTTGTGTATAAGAATGCTTCTTCAATGAATATCCTTGTACCCCTAGGGAGGACGACAGTGGCTCGCCCTGAGCCAACTATGCGACAATTACTCCTAGCAATGGTAAGGATGCTCTCATCCCACTTACGCAATGTCGTGAAGTACTTAGTCTCCCGCAGTATCGAGTGTGTTGTCGCGCTATCAATTAAGTATGTCTCGGGCTCCATTGAATCGTACTACACTTGTTCTATATGAGAGATTATATTGATTCAATTCATTATCAATGAAGTGAAAAGCAAGAACATAGAACAAAACAAGGCCAATATAACTCAACAGGAAAACTTTATTAATGTAAAGGACCATCTTAAACCCACTGACTAGGATGCATAGCATCTTTATTACATAAACGACTCATTGTTCTACTAAAAAGAAAAGATTACAATAACCAAAATGATAATCTAGACTTAAAGCTCATGACTGATAACTTGGAAAGTACTTCATGTCCCTATGTACGTCCTCTTGGTCATGACCCAAGAGATCGTCGCCCTCCATGTCGAAGTCCCTGAGATCTCCATAGTCATCCCCAAGGCCGGTATCAGCATCTGCAGCAGCCTTGGGATCAACATCCATGGCAGCACCATTAGCAGTAGCAGCAGTAGTAGACTCCTTAGGAACTGCAGTAGGTTTCTTAGGAGTAAGCTTCTCACCGGTCATTGGCACCTGGATAAAGTGAGATTCTAGGCCCTGCCTCTTCTTCCAGTCCTGGTACATCTCAATGAGATGAGATTCTGTAGTGCAGTTGCGCGCCCAATACTTCGTTGAGCCGCATTTGAAACAACCCTCACCACCCTGCTGAGATCCTCCAGCAACACTAGATTGGCCTTGCGCCCCTTGCGGCTACGGGGTTTCTTGCCCCGGTTGGCGGCTTTCTTGAACCTCGCCCCATTTGGCAGTGTGCGATTCCTGGGCCCCTTCCCCTTAGAAGAACCCTGTCCAGAACTCTGACCCTTCTGATGGACAACGTGAGCCTCTGGAATAGGCTGCGAACCAACAGGACAAGTTGTAGTTGGCCATCAGAAATTTATTGTGGACTTCAGTGTTCAACAACGACTGGATAAGCTTTGAATACTTGACGTACTTAGCCTCACGGTACTGCTCTTACATCATCAAGTTTTTAAGTGGAAAGTGTCAAGAGTCTTCTCAATCATATTCGCGTCTGTCACCACCTGGTTACAGAAGCGAATATGACTAACGATGCGGTGCATGGCACTGTTGTAGCTCTCCACGGTCTTGAAATCACAGAACCGAAGTTGAGCTCAGTCTGCTCTAGCCTTCGGGAGAATGGCAGTTTTCTCGGCGGTACAGTGGTCCCTCAGGGCCTCCCACAACGTGAGAGGTTCACGTAGCTCAAAGTATTCAGTCTTGAGATCCTCATGAATGTGCTTCCTAATGAACATAAGCACCCTTGCTCGTTTCGTTATCGGAAGCGGAGCTACACCAGCCCATGGCCTCAGATAGCTCCATCGCGGAAAGGTGGATTTCACAGTCCATGGCCCAGGTCTGGTAGTTTGCCCCATTAACGGGAAGAACGGGGAACTCTCTCTTGTTGAAGTGTGCGTCAGATATGGCCTGTTATCATGCAAAAAACCAACGCCGGGTAAACTTGCATGAAAACAAAGTCATAAAACAATGTAACGTAGTCGTATGTAATTACTGGTATTTTTTCAGAATTTATCTTTCATTTACAGATTTTCTATGATTTTTATTAGCCTTATGGCATTAAATTAATAATTTTATGCCCACAGAAAAATATCACACATGCAAGAAAAAATAAATCCAAAGAATGCTTCCAAGGGCGGGGTCACTAGACTAGGTAATTACACATTTTTATGAAAGCATATTAACCTAGAACCATTTCTAGATTATATAGGTGGAGTTGCATTAAATATAAAAGCAAATAAATGCTTAAAAACACCATCACATGGTTATTAACAACTCCTGGGACTCACATGTAAGAAACCAACTAAAGAAAAGTCTATACAACAAGTTTACAGCCACTAAACACAAATTGATATAATTTCTAGTAAATTAAGGGTTCAAACGGTAAATATTACATGAACAGTGAACTGTCGATGTAAAAATCAACCTTTTCAGGGACTTAAATGCAAATTATCAATAAAACTAAATTTAATCGGGCCGAAAACGCCGTCGGGCCATGATCTTATTGGGTTGCGCGCAGAGAACGTGGTCCAAATGGCAAATGGGCCGAATTCTGAATTCAAGGTCTATCTATGGTTTCGGATTTTTATTAATTTGTGTGTGGGCCGATCGATGCTGTTGGGCCAAAGGCGGTCGGGTGGTGGCACGCCGGCCCAGCCGGCTCGCCTAAATGATCGAGAGAGGGGAAAGGGGGAAATAGGGTTTCCCCTATCTCCACCTGCACCCGCAGCGGCGCCCATCGCCCAGCGCGCCGGCCAAATGGGCATGGCGGCAGCAATAAAGGACGTCGACTGTCAGTGGCAGTGGAGATAGAGGCGGCGCACGGAGAGAAGGCCGGCTGGCGACCCATCGACTGCCCGGTGGCAAGACGGCGGCAGCGTTCGCTCCCATACAGTAATCGGTGCGGCAATGGCTCGGCTTTGTGCGGCGGAGCTCCGCCACGACCCACACATCCTCAAGACGGTGGAGAGGTAGAGCTCAACGTTGACAACCGAAGCTCCAGCGATGGAGACCGATTCGTATCCAACCACGGCGTCCTGGCGGATCTCAATCCAAGGTTGGCGGCCGTTCGTCCCATCGACCTCCTACCACGGCTCCAAGGCGTGTCGGTGAGAAATTGATGGCGGTGGCTGCCCGTCCTTGGTATCAGGTCCTGTGGTGGCGGCGTCATGGAGGTATTCCGGCCATGGCGTCCCGGTGGAATTTTGATCCTCTGGCGGCGGCCGGTCATCCCATCGTCCTCCCACCACAGCTCAATGGCGGCGTCAGTGAGAGTTCAACGGTGGCGGCTGCCCTGCCTCGGCATCGAAAAACCAGCGGCGGCGACAACGTGGGTTTGGGGCTTCCTCTGATGATGGCGGTCTCCCACAGTGGCACCGGCGGCAAGGGCCGGTGGCGCTTCCAGCAGTGACGGTGAGCGGCAGCCATGCGCGTAGATCAACTCAGTAGTGCGTGCGATTCCGCGGCGGCGGCAGCGGCTCCCGGCGTGGCATCCATCGGAGAGAGAGAACAGAGAGATGCAGGGGAAACGCGAGGAAGACGACTGGTTCGGCCTAGTAGAACTGGGTTCGCTTCCAGAACAAGGAAAAAACGATCAATTATAATTTATTATACACGGTTTTACTCCGGTTTTCTCTGGTTATCAACAGATGTAATTATAGAGTAAAAGCAGGAAATAAATCTACTGCTAATAATAGATATACTACAAAACATGCATCTAAAAAAAACTAAGAACAAGCATCCACGAGTCTAAAATCAATCTATAAATTGATAAACAACCAATTTTGTTACCGTAGATTGATTGGCGTGAGAGGATTCGACGTCAGCCTAACCGGTAGAGCTACTAATAACGTGTTGTAGAACGGCTACGTCAACAGATCGCCCAGATCTGCTCCCTTCCCTCCCGCAGCAGATAAGATGTTGAGAAGATATAGAAGACCATATCCCTTTCCGCACAATCACATCACAGAAGAAGACAATGAACACAGAAGATATAAATATAGGGGTATTGATCTCTCTTTATTAATCAATAATGATATAGGGGCGTCGCTCTCTCTTTATTCATCAATAATCAAAGGCACTTCTGTATCTCTATTTCTCTATTTATAGATAGAGAAGATTAGAGATAAAAATCATAAATTTATCTCTAACTAATTTGAATTAGTAAAAAAAAATTTATCTTCTAAAGAGATAAGATCCGTAACAATACAAAACCGTCCAAATGTGGATCCAGCGAGCTATTATCATTCAGCTCATCATCGAGACCACGCGAGCAAGCGAATATTCGCAGTGCACCACACACACCGTCCATGGACCTCGTGCACGATCCACTCGCCGCGGAAGACGCCGGCCGCGCGGGCACGGATCGCAGTGGAAACACCAGCGGACACACTGCACAGGACAAATCGCTCGCTTGGCCCTGCTCGGCTCGCGACATTTTCTTTGAGAGGCCTTGGGAGCACAGGCGCCAAGGGAAAACGAAGAACACTTCAACTTTGTCACCATCTTATCGTATCCTTGTGTCGCTACTACGGTTTTGACTAGTACTCCGTAGCTGTCAGTCCCTCGTGTCTCCATCTTCCACTCGCGCAGATAGCGAGCGAGAGCAGGGCTGGCCGATGGCTAGACCAGCTCGGCTGCTGCTTCTCGCGGCGGTGTGCCTAGTGGCCGCCTTCGCCGGCGGTGCAGATGCGGCGGAGAGGAAGACGACGGTCGGCGTCTATGAGCTCAGGAAGGGAGATTTCTCCGTCAAGGTCACCAATTGGGGAGCGGTCATCATGTCCGTCGTGCTTCCTGACTCCAGAGGTGAGTGTGTTTCTTGCCTCCGGGAAATTAACGCACGGGAGCTTCATTTGCCTTGTGATTTCTCTGTTCGGTTCGTGGGAGTTCTGAGTTGAAACTCTGGAGACTTGTTTTCTGCAAGGAAAATTGGCCGACGTTGTCCTTGGATATGACACTGTTGCTGAATATGTTGTAAGATTGCTGAACCCATTGCTCTTGTTCTTCTTAGTGCAAGTTCATCTTTTCACTGTTTAGTTTGTTTCTTCTACCCAGAACTTTTTAAACCTTGTTGGTTCATGAGGATTGTAGAACAGCATTACATAGTGATAGTGTGTAGTGCCTTTTTCATGGAAAAATTCTTTCTTTCTCTCTTTTTTTCAGTTTCATCTACTACATTTCTGTACCCGAGAATCAGGGGCGATCAACTTAATTCGCCATTGAATATCCCATAAAAAATGTTCTCAATTATTTGGGTGTTTAAAAAAAGCTAACAATCGGGACCTCTGTTGTCCCCATCAGTTTTGAGGTCAGTTTTCAAACTCAGAGGTCCAAGATAGAGAAAACAATCGACACCAATAGCGATGCTGTTGCCACGTCTAGACAATTTCAATATGGCATAGTTGCATAAGCATAGAGAAGAGGAAAATAAATTGTAAAAAACATATGATCGACAAAGGGATTAGATGGATGCAGTTTTCTTTAAGCTAGCGGCCATGTTACCCAAGAAATAGTATATGAGTCTCACGAAAGAGAAAGACAGATGACTACCTCACCATGTGATGCCGGTGTTGCCTAGTTATTACTTGTCCCCCACATTTTGGGATGGCCATATAAAGATTTTTCTTTATTTTGTTCTCTTTTCTGAAGCTTCACATCTCTGCATATATAAATATATAATACCGTCACGATCGGATCACATGAACACAGCAGCACAAGCACGAACAAGATCTTATGGAAACTAGTTGAGTTTTTGACAAAGTTTACCTATTTTCAAAAGGGCAAATTTTATATCCCATAATAATCTTTTTTATATAATAGTTCATCAGCAAGCTAGCTAGCTCATCAAGAAAACGAAAGCTCTGAATTCACTGCATTCAAGTAATAACTTCTCAACGGGAAAACAATTACTTTTGCCAATTCACTGCCTTAAAAGCTCTGAATTCACTGCATTGAATTTGAACTTCAGACAGGCGTCAAATCAGAGTATGGGAAAACAATTACTTTAGCCAATTATGCTACAGAAATCTCTAAACAGCACAACACCCTTCAAAGATTGCCAAGTTTTTAGATCCATCTGGGCAGCAGTGTCACAGAAGATACAATACGACAGAGTCGCTGTGGACTACGCGATACAGGATTCGCTCTTGGAATGGTGGGACAAAAGCTCAGCATAGGTTGACCAACATAGATTAAAAGGAATTAAAACCTTGTTTATGCTGATTTCATGGGAAATATGGGGAGAGCGGAACAGAAGAGTTTTTAAAAAACAAGAAAATGAGTGAGGGCCAAATAATATCTAGGATCACGGAGGAAATTAACCTATGAAAAATGTGTAGAGCCAAAAGTCTAGCGAGAATAGCACATTAACCAAACATCAACCGCTCGGTATGGTAGTGGATTGTATTTTGTTTTGTTTTCTAGGCTTCAGCATGGAAGCCATGTATATACTTGTTTCATCCTTCTTAATATTGCATCAGCATTTGCTGGCTTGGGTTAAAAAAAAAAGAACTTCTCAACGGGTAAATGCTAAATCACCTTACTTCAGTTCTCTTTATGAATCCTGCTGTCCAGAATGCTTCTAGTTACTTTGGAGCGCTTGTCGGACGAGTAGCCAACAGAATTGCCAAGGCGCGGTTCGTGCTCGATGGAAAAGTCTATCATTTGTATGCTAATGATGGCGATAACACACTTCACGGTATGCTTGGCGAATTGTTCGAAAAAAATCCATGGTGGTTCATCTCTATGAACAATATGCTAATTTTATCCCATTTTTTGCCAGGTGGTCACAGGGGTTTCAGCAAGGTTATATGGACAGTGAAGGAGCATATTGGTGGTGGTGACACACCATACATCACACTGTACTACCATAGCTTTGACGGAGAACAAGGTATGGTTATATTGCAAATGAGCAGAAGTACCATCTATCAATGTACTTTCATGCAATGTACTTTTGACTTTGCATGACAATTCAAATGAACATCAGCAGACAATTCACTGAACTTGACATTGCATTTGATCAAACAAGAAAAATGCAAGATCCTTTGGTCAAACCATGCCTCTGTGAAACAGGATTCCCAGGCGCTCTCGACGTGTACGTGACGTACCGGCTCTCCAGCCCGTACGTGCTGAGCGTGCACATGAACGCGACGGCCGTGGGCAAGGCGACGCCGGTGAACCTTGCGCAGCACTCGTACTGGAACCTCGGCGGCGCTGGCAGCGGCGACATCCTGGGCAACACGGTGCAGCTCTTCGCGTCACGGTACACCCCCGCGGACGCCGACCTCATCCCGACGGGCCAGGTCGCGGCCGTCGCCGGCACGCCATACGACCTCCGCGCGCCGACGCCCGTGGGCGCGCGCGTCCACCAGGTGACGGGCGGCAGCAAGAAAGGCACCACCATCTACGGCTTCGACATCAACTACGCCGTCGACGGCGACGACGCCGCGCACGACGCGCTGCGGCGCGTGGCCGTCGTCCGGGACGGCGCGTCCGGGAGGGCGATGGAGCTGTGGGCGAACCAGCCCGGGGTGCAGTTCTACACCGGCAACTTCCTCACAGCAGGCGACAAGGGGAAGGGCGGGAAGGTGTACGGGCAGTACGGCGCGCTGTGCCTGGAGACGCAGGGTTTCCCCGACGCCGTGAACCACCCCAACTTCCCGTCGGTGATCGTGAGGCCCGGACAGGTGTACAAGCACGACATGGTGTACAAGTTCTCCTTCTAGCTTAGGCTACTTTCGATCAGGTGTTCATCGATCACTTGATCTCCTGTAAGTTGTGAGATTATCAGTGTCGGTCGGTGCAATAATGGTATACGTTAATTTGCAATAAGACGCAGGGGAAGAAAAGATGAGACCAGTTTCGGTCGCCATTTCTGTCTGATATAGAAGTTGCGGTAACAGATTCAGTGTTTGGATGAATCTACGAAGAGGTTAAATTACGCATCTATTTCTTTTCTTTCGCTACCTTTGCGTGATCTTAATTTACGATGCCGTTCAGAAAAACGCCCTGCAACTATTCAAACCGTTTAACTAGAACACGTCCAAAGGATTGTTCTGACTTTTGTTCTAGTTTTGCGTGATGCGGCAGGCATCCTACGGCACATAGGTGACAGAAGTTCAAAAACTTACTATTGGCACGTTTCAGTTTTTTGAAGAGCTGTGCACGGTTTCAAAAGTGGCCACGCACACTCATACTGCTCAACCAAAATTTCTCCATTAACATCTCATTTTTATGATACAAAGTATAATCATAAGTAAATATTTTTTTAATATAAATATAATAATAACAATTTATGTAATAAAAATTACTCCCTCCATCCCAAAATATACTAACTAGTACCACGATTAGGCACCCGCTATTACTACGAATATGAATAAACTCTCTGTCTAAATTTATAGTATTATGTAGTGTCTAATCACGGTGCTATGTTGTTATATTTTGGACACTCATTTTGTCCTATAATAGTAGGGTTTTTTTATTTTTTAGAAAATTAAGGTTGAGATAAGAAGTGGTTGTGATTGTTTGAGATAAGGAGATAGGTGAAAAAAATAAATAGAGGGATAATTTTAATTGGTTGATAGGTAGAGAAGTAGTAGTATTTTGGCATAAATTTAAATGACAAAGATAGTATTCTCTCTATCCTAAAATATAGCAATATGGTACCACGATTAGACATCATCTAGTACTACTAGATTGAGTAGTATTATGGGACAAAGAAAATATATCTTAATAAAGTAATCGTTAATTAAAGTCTTATCCTAATAAAACTTAATAGGCGCTGTATTTTTGAACGGCCGAGCAGAGCTTGTACCTGGCTCCGCTTCGTTTGCGACAAGGGATCACGCCCGCACCTGTCCATAACCAACCAGGTCCGCCTGAACAAATTCGTCCGAGATGACGGCTGGTCATCGCCTCGCTGTATCTATCTATATCATATCAGGGCATTACGACATCGCGAATGGGTTGCGTGCGTCCTCCTCTCGCCTTGTGAGTTGCGAGTTTACGACTATCGAAGACGAAGCGGCGCTATAGTGGCCGGCCACCAATGATGGCCGGAGCTCGACTGTCTCTCGCGCTCCTCTGCCTGGTGGCCTCCGCGCTCGCCGGCGGCGCCGGTGCGAGGAAGATGGTCGGCGTCTACGTGCTCAGGAAGGGGGATTTCTCCGTCAAGGTCACCAACTGGGGAGCCACCATCATGTCGGTCGTCCTCCCTGATTCCAAAGGTACGGCCGATTTAATTTCCTGCTGGAATTCCAGAAAAGGATCATATAAATATACCATTGACATATCATCCTGTCCCCTCCTCTCTTGAGAACTTGGCTTCTTCTTGAGGGCGTTCTGTGTGGTGTGTTAGTCTAAATTTGAAGGGCTTGTTTTTGCAGGGAATTTGGCTGATGTGGTGCTTGGCAAAGACACCATTGCTGAATATGTCGTAAGAACACCAATCCCTTCCAGTTTTTATCTTTTTTTTCTTGCATTCATCCCCAGTTCATGGCAGTGGGTACCCCGTCTGTCAGATTTAACACATGACCTTCTTTACTGGTTGAAATGCAATACAAATCCTCTCTCTGTCAAAAAAAAAAGAAAGAGAGAGAGAAAGATATGGCAATATCATTCGATCACTTCTTTATTTGCCTTGTCCTGATAATCTGTTGAAACCTAAACTTGTTCACAGGAGATAAGGCCTCAACTACTAACCAATGGGTCCACTACTTTGAATTTTTCATTTTTAATACACCTAAAAAAATACTAGTCTGATTATGAAATTTGCTTGCCCTTCACCGACTCGGAACTTCTGCCATATACTGCGATTAGAAAGTACAGAAAAGATGTATAACTGACAAAAAGGTCATGACAAGTTTCAAAACACAAATTACATATGGTTGGAGCAAACCCGGACAAACATACTCATTATCAAACAGTTAGCCGGATGCTATAAAATTACAACTCATTGTGTGTTAGTGAGCAAGTTACCACAAGATAAACTATGCTCGTCAGCACACGAAAAGCAACAACACCATGTGACACAATCTCCTCTTAAAAAAATCGTTTGACGGGGGGATCGCCTTCATAGTCAGTACTCTTCCCTTGTTGCCATCTGTCAACATGCAAAGCTGAATAAATATTCTTGTCATTTTCCAATAGGTTTCACTAGTCCAATTATGACATTGTCAGAGTGCATTCCCTCCAAAGAATTGTCTAAGCAAAAGATAATCTTCGGCCAGCCAACGAAGTTTTCAGAAATGCTTATCTACATTCTACAAAGCTTGAGCTTGTTGAAAAACGATGGTTCACATTTCCACATCACTGTTTCATTCCACTCTTGACCATTTTCTTCTCATCATCTGGAATATCATTCAAACACTCAAACAGCTTTTGTTTACCCTACTGAAGATCGGTCCGAATCAACAGGCAATAACATTTGCGATATCGCTGTCGAAACGATGCCAAATAATTCAACTTGTTTATCGCATCCTCTTGCTCCTGAAAATCAGAACGATACTTCTTACTTCGGGCCGGTGAACGGACGCGTCGCGCAGAGGATAGCCAGGGGCCGGTTCGTCCTCGACGGGAAGGTCTATCACACGTACATCAACGACGGCAAGAACGCGATTCATGGTATGCATTCGTTCAGGGAACATGCTTCAGAGCTCAGATCAAGTCCATGATGTAACACTAGCCTGACCAGCAGATAAATTCACCGCACTTGTTCGCACATTCAGGTGGTCACAGAGGGTTCAGCAAGGTCATATGGACGGTGAAGGAGTACGTCGGCGGCGGCGACTCGCCGCACATCACCTTGTATTACCGCAGCTTCGACGGCGAGCAAGGTGCAACGAAACGCTTATTATCTTGTTCGAAAATCACCTTTCATTTCCAGTATAAGATTGAATTTTTTTTCCTGAATTTGGGGCTGTAAATTTGTGAATGGTGATCAGGATTCCCGGGTGACCTGGACGCGTACGTGACGTATCAGCTGTCGAGCCCGTACGTGCTGGCGGTGCGCATGAACGCGACGGCGCTGAACAAGGCAACGCCGGTGAACTTCCTGCAGCACACGTACTGGAACCTCGGGGGGCACGGCAGCGGCGACGTGCTGGGCCACACGCTGCAGCTGTCCGCGTCCCGGTACACCCCGCTGGACGAGGAGCTCCTCCCGTCGTCGGGCGTCGTGGCGCCCGTCGCCGGCACGCCCTACGACTTCCGGTCGCCGACCCCCATCGGCGCGCGCATCCGGCAGGTGATGGGCGGGCGCATCGCCGGGTACGACATCAACTACGTGATCGATGGCGACGGCATGCGGAAGGTGGCCGCGGCGCGGGACGGCGCGTCGGGGCGCGCGCTGGAGCTGTGGGCGAACCAGCCGGCCATGCAGCTCTACACCGGCAACTGGCTGAACAACACCAAGGGAAAGGACGGCAAGGTGTACGGGCAGTACGGCGCGTTCTGCCTGGAAACGCAGGGGTACGTGGACGCCGTGAACCACCCGGAGTTTCCGTCGATGACGGTCAGGCCCGGCCAGGTGTACAAGCACGACATGGTCTTCAAGTTCTCCTTCTAGCTCTAGCTAGGTCACCATGTTCGTGTAATCGTGTTTGTATACCATTGTTCAAGATTGTGGGAATAATTATTTTTGGTGTATTGAAATTAAAGAATGGCCTCTCACTATACACATGGATGTTACTGCCTCTAGTTTTAAATAAATAACACCATTAACTTTTATCATAATATTAAATTATTTATTTTATTTAAAAAATTAGTGTAAATATAAAAAATATGAGACATGCTTAAACTTATTTTAATGATAAATCAGATTACAACAAATAAATTATACTTAAATATTTTGAATAAGATGAATAGTTAAACGTCATTGTCAATAACGTTATTTATTAAAAACTGAAGTGAGTATATAATTGAAGGGGTTCTCATGAATGTGTTCCACGAACCTTTTTCTTTTTTAGCACCAAGCTATAGTGTACTCTTGTTCATGAGCAGATTTGCACACGTCACGATATTAGGAGTTCTATCGATCATTTGCCCCACACAATTTGGCAAAATATCCTCTGGAAAAAAATTAAATGGCACTGTGCAGTTAGGCCGCTCTCTCTCTCTTTTGGCCCACCTCCTCTCTCCTCCCCGCACGACCTGCTCTGCCCAGCTATGGCCGCGCACGGGATTAAGTCCCCGTGGGCCCCGCACGTCAACGGCACCTCCCCGCTCTTCCTCTCGGCCGTCCGATGCGATACGTGGACGGCCCCGATCGACTCTGCCGCGCGAGACCCACATGTCAGCCGACAACAACAGTGTCGTCGTCAACCTCCTGCCGCACGCTCGCCCTCTCTCATCCCTCCCGAGCTCTCTCGATCCCTCCTTGCCCATACCTCCTTGTCTCCCTATTTAAACACCGAGAGCTCCCATGTCAACCCCGCCGTTCCATCATTGGGTCAGCCCGGCGCCTTCGTTGCCGCGAGCTCCAGAGTCAAAAGGCTTGCCACCACAGCTTTTTCCCTCACCGCCGGTCACCCAAATGTCAACAAGCACGCGCGAGCTCTGTGCCCCGTCGCTTCACCATAATCTCCCCTTTCCACTTCTTGCCTCTGCCGTGCGTGACGCAAGCCACAGTGAGCCTTTCCATTGTCGAGTCTTGTCGGCCAAGCTTGAGCTTATCCCCGGCTTCCACTGCCTCTGTCGGCCGTCCTCTAGCGCCCAAGCTCTGCTACAAATAGAGCCACCTCCCCCTTCCCTCTGGTCACCAAGACGAGCACCCGAGCTAGCCTACCGTCGAGAACTTCCCTTTGCCATGTACTAATCCGAGCACCGCCGCTGTTCCAGACCGCCACAACCCAATCCACCGCTACCGTCGGGCTCCCCGTACCACCACGAACCTTCCTCGCCCCTCACCGCCGCCGATTAGTCCCTAAACCGGAAAGCCCCATTTTCCCTCTACCGTCCCCATGTCGCCGATCCGATTCACCGCCAATTGCACAGGTAATGTAACACCCCGATTTTTCAGGCCATTAAAAACTATTTAATAAAAACCCTAATTTCTAAAACTTGATTTTTGTGTGTGAACCTAAGGACTAAAGTGCCTCAGATCTCAATTTATCCTCTCCTTGAAACACCAAAATCCCCAACCAAAAATCTCGAACCGAACTCAAAACCTCGGAATTCAAATTTCGCAATTTGAGTTTTCCCTCCGAAGTGTTCTACTAAGATTCCCTTATTTGTTGCTCCTCACAAAAACTCAAAATTCCCCTCCAAAATTCCTTTCCAAAATCCCTGCTTAATATTCAAAAATTAAAATTAAAATTCTCTAGAAAGTCCTTTCTCTTCCTCCCTCAATATATATATATATATATATATATATAATATATATATATATATATGATATAATATATATATATAATATATATATTATATATAATCAGGTCCTACACATGAAAATTTCATCGTAGATTCTAGGGAATTATCCAAATCCAAAATACCAGAATTTGATTCAAATTTTGGATTCAAAATCCTTTGAACTCATCCTGAAAACCCCCTGAAAAAAAAAAGAGAAAGTGAATTGTTGAAATAGGCCGCCTTCCTTTCTCTCTCAGCTAGCCTAACTTCCCTCGGCCTCCCCCGTGCACCCACTACAAGCCGGGCCCCACGCGTCAACCACGGATGCGCGCCGTGCCCGCTCCATGCCCATGCCTGACAGACAGGGCCCACTCGGCGGACACGCGTCGCGTACTGCTCTGTCGTCCTCCTCGGGTTTTCCTCTTTCTCACTTGTAGCCCGTTCGACGAAACTCCCACGAGAACACTATCGACGTGCCGACCACGGCTCTCCCAGCCGGTGCCGCCTGACCGCCTCGGCCTCCACGCCGACCGACCACGCCGGCTCCACCGCCCCTCCACATGCCCTTTTCTCTCTCTTTTCCTTTTTTTATATATTTTTCTGGGTGTGGGTGATCGTGGCTCAGGCGCCGCCCTCGCTCTACACGCCGCCCCGCCGTGCCGTGCTTTGTGCGCGCCACATTACCGCCACTCGGAGCTCGTGCACCGCCTCACTCTCTCGTCCTCTAGCACCGCCCCTCTCCTATAAATCCGGTCATCACCTCTTTCCCCCTGTCTGCCTCTCTTTCTCTCTCGTTCAGTGTCTTGCTGCCCAGTGGCCCTCCCCCCTTCTTTCTCACTGCCTAGGGGCCCCACTGACATGTGGCTCCACTAATACCTTCTACCCTCAATTGACATATGGGTTCTAGTTGCTTAAAAGCCCCCATCCCATGACATGTGCGCCCCCACCTAATAGTTCTTCTTCTGTGTCATGAATGTGGTCCCACTGACCACATGGCCCCTACTTGCATAACCGGCTCCCTGCGAACCATGACATTACCCCATTCCCTTTTTCTCTCTAACATGTGGTCCTCTCTGACATTGGACCCACATTGTCATCCCCCTCTCTCTCATTTCTCTAAACAAGTGGTCCCCACTCTCTTCCTCTCTCTGCATGTAGCCCTAACTTCAACTCCCCCTCGTCTCTCTGACAAGGGCCCCACCTGTTAGCCAAGGAATTTCTCTTGGCATATTCTTTTCAATTCAAAATAATTTCTTTTTATTCAGAAAATATACATTAAACTTCAAAAATTCATATCTTTTCAACGTAACTTCGATCGACCTCGGTTCAAGTTCAAAAAATTTTCGTAAAGGGTTGAGATCTATACTCATGAAATATTAGTTATTAATAATAGTATTTTATTTCTAGGGTTTTTGCATGTTTTTATCTTGATACACGTAGTCGATGACGACAAAAATTATTTCGGACGCGGATTATTGAGGATTTGAAATGAAGCGAAGGTCTGAGGCAAGTCACTCCCTTGAACATGTTTGAATTCCCAGTGTCCAACGCCCAGAAACTTTATGCCAATTTCTGAGACTATTTTATTATTTAAGAAATCTTGTTCCAGAATCAGCCAGGGTACATAAAATGACAAAATCGATAAACGAGATCCAAATGTAAACAGAATCGAAAATATTACAGAAGGATGGCAACTTAGTCTCATATCGGAGAACAACAACAGCGGAAAGGTGACAACTAACGGGTGACTTCAGCTCCACACCTACAGGCAAGCTAACTGGGGTAGTTAAAGGCAAGGATCTTCTAAACTCAACTTCACATCAACCGTTTTAACTTCTGAAGAAGGAGGACATAGGGCAAGACCTGAGTTATCATGCACCCGGTACTCAGTAAGCCACATAGTCGATGCATTGTGCACTGGGATTTTTCAAAGGGAGGCTGGTCGAGCTGCGCAGTTTGAGTAAAAGCAGTTGTAAAGGTGGTTAGTGATAAAACAGGTAAAACATTGGTTATATTAATCAGTATTGATCCATCACTAAACAACGCTGCACCATGTTGATCAAGCCCAAACCATCCACCTGAACTATACCAGTTCCATTAAGTCATGTTAATTGAGTAAGGGTAAGACTAATCACGGCGAGTCTTGACCAACCGCCCATAACCGCGGGCACGGCTATTCAAATAGATTTACTCTGGCCAGAGATGCACAACTTTACCCACAAGACACAGCCCCGCACATGTCTCCATGTGCCCGTAGCCCACAGTAAAGGGGCCGTGACAGGACCACTCACGCAACCTCTCCCTAACCATCCACACCACGCTGAGGTTGCACTTGCCGACAGGACACCCCACATTGGCCAGGCTACCCCCATTGTGCCACGATGGATCCGGAAGTCGATCAACCCTACCCCGGGCCAACCCAACTCCATCACGCCCATCCTTACCATCAGTGCCTAGGAGAGGGAAGAGCTATGCTACAAGCCCAGCCGTTGCCTACGCTGGCTTGTGGTTGTACGGAAATCTGCTCAAGGGGTTCCCGCGAACCGGTCCTTAACTGCCATGGGTACGACCAGCAAAACCATGCACCCACAGCCCATTATTAGATCACATTTTAGTTGATTAGTTATGACCAATTGCTGTGGTCAAACATCTCGAGCACGCAGCTCAACAGGTTACCAATATAGAAATTATGCGATTATCCCATCAGTGATCTAGTGGTTCTAAGCATGGCTAAGCAGGTCCTATCTCAAGCCAAGTCATCCAATGAGAAATGAGCTAGTCAGATTATCACCCAAAGTTATTAAGGAATGGATAACAAATAAACAGGGTCTCAACCAAGCGGATAGTGTCGGAGGAGTGAGCTCCAACTGCGGGGAGTCTGGGGACCCTCCTTTAAGGTTCGGCCAGGGGAGTTGTTCTCAGACGGCTGCGGCGTCTGGACGATGGCACGCAAGAGAGACAGGAGAAGTATACAGGTTCGGGCCGCGCGGAGGCGTAATACCCTACTCCTGTGTGTATCTGCTATGTGGGAGGTGAATGTGGTTTGTTCTTACAAGGTGTTCTTCAGGGGTGCCCAGGAGCCAGCCCTCGCTTGGGGACTAAGTCTCTCTAGAAGCTGAACGCCTCCAGAAGCCTCCCTCCGGGAAAGAGAGAACCAGAGTGAGCGAGAGAGAGAGAGAGAGCCAGCCTCTGGAACTGGGGATCCCCTTTCTGCTTGGCATGGATCCTCCTTTCATAGTCTAAGGGGAGTCCACAGTGCCTAGCTCACATGTCAGGAGAAAGCTTTTCTAGGGATGATATGTCTTGTCGCACGCACGCGGCCGCCTGCTGAGCCACGCCGGAGTTGGTTCGGCACGTCTTGTCGTCACGTCGCTCGGTTGCTGCGGGCGGCTTGGTCGTGGAGGTGTGACAGCGCACGCCATCGCTGCCAGTGTGGAAAACTGAAGCCCACAGGGAGCGGGCTCACAGGGGGTCATCATGAGAGCCCACGCATGCCCGATCGGGCGACAGGCGCGCCGCGCCCCCTCAGTCAAAAGTTCTCTGACCGCGCAGGGAGCGGGCTCAAAGGGGGTCATCATGAGAGCCCACGCACGCCCGACCGGGCGACAGGCGCGCCACGCCCCATCGCCTCGTCATTAATGCGGGTGGTTGGAGAGCTGATCCACTCGAGTCAGGCTCGTGCCCGGGGCAGAGAGCTCATTAAGCCCTCCGCGCGAACACGGCGTTGAGCTCCTCAGGGACGGAGCTCGGCGACCCGAGGCCCAGGAATGTCTAGTAATGTGCCCTGGGAACGCGCCCCTGGGCCGAAGTTGTGGGTCCCCGGCCCGGGGGGCGAGACCCGGGACCGGGAATGCCCCAGTAATGGGTCCCAGGAATGCGTCCCGGGACCGAGCCAGTGGGTCCCGGGAACGGGGCCCAAGACCGTGGTTTCCGGGAACCGGGGAGCGAGACCCGGGGCCCAGGAACGTCCAGTAATGTGCCCCGGGAACGCGCCCTGGGGACGAAGCTGTGGGTCTCCGGCCCGGGGGGCGAGACCCGGGACCGGGAATGCCCTAGTAATGGGTCCTGGGAATGCGTCCCAGGACCGAGCCAGTGGGTCCGGGACCGGGGCCTAAGACCGTGGTTTCCGAGAACCAGGGGGCGAGACCTGGGGCCCGGGAATGTCCAGTAATGTGCCCCGGGAACGCGCCCCGGGGCCGAAGCTGTGGGTCTCCGGCCCGGGGGGCGAGACCCGGGACCGGGAATGCCCTAGTAATGTGCCCCGGGAACATGTCCCGGGACCAAGCAAGTGGGTCCCGGGCCCAGGGAGAGAGACCCGGGCCCGAGAGAGTCCCAGTAATATGTCCAGGGACGCACCCCGGGACCGAGGCTGTGGGCCCCGGGACCGGGGGCGAGACCCGGGGATGGTGGGCCCGGGCCCGGGCAGTGCCCGGCCCTAGGCACTTAGCGGAAAAATGGCCGTAGCCGGCCGTCACTTGTGTAGAATGTGGGCCTCGGAGGAACTCACGTGGCCGAAGTCCACGCGTCCCCAGGGTATGTGGGGCCCCTAGTCCTGTTTCGCCGACAGATAGGTTGTCCCATATTCCATGTAATTGGAAAAACATGCAATTTATTTATAAATCATAAAATGTTTCACAAAGTAAGTTCAACATGCTTAAGGATAAATGTGTGACTTGCCTTGCTTCTTCAAATAATCTTCCGAGCGAAATCTGCGAAGTCACGATCCTTCGAAACGTCGGATTCCTAAGCGCTGGCACGCAAAATGAGGAAAAACTCTAATAAAACCAAGTAAATAGTACACAAAAAGTAAACAAACATTTAGAGCTCAATTTTAGATGAATTTTGAGAGTTGAATGGTCCAATTTGGAGTTCGTATGAATTAGTTCTGAATTTTAGAAGTTTTATTGTGATTTTCCTCTGCAAAAACAATTTCTAAACGATTTGTTGCGCATTAACAAGGATTTATTGCGTCAGCGGACCACGGGGGACCTGCGCCGACAGACAGGACCCATGGGTCAGTGGCGCATGAGAGTGCGGCACAAGGTGGACACAATCCACGTGCATGCGACCGCGGACACAGGCACACGAGCAGTCCTGATCTGCTGAGGCAGATCGGACGACTCAGACCAAGATGGGAACGAGCCCCGCTGGTGCACGCAGCCTGTGACGGCGAGCGTGGCTCGATGGTCACCGCCGGCGACCATTCGGCGCTACGGAGGGCAGCGGCGAGCGGCAGAGGAGGTGAGAAATGCGGCCGACTACTCACCGAGATGCAGCGAATGACGGAGAGTGGCAAACGGCGGCGAACAGAGGGAGTTGGCGGCGACCGAGGTTCGGGATGCCGACGGCGATGGCATTCCGGCGGCGCAACACGAGGACGGAGACGCGAACGAGGTGCGAGAGGACCTGGCGAAGGTGTTGAACGTGTTAGGAGGGAAAAAGACTGAGTGGGTCGACAAAAATCCGCGGCCGACTGCCGGCGGAGAGGCTTACTGAAAGGGGTGACGGAGAGGATGGGGTTCCAGCGATAATCCGAGGTGGCCGATTGCCGGACAAGATGCAGCAGGGTGCGGCGAAGCTAGCGAGCACAAGCGTGGTAGTCGGTGACGGCTGTAACGACGGCGGCGTGTGACTGGAGTCGGTGGAGCGCGGCGGCCGTTCGAGAGCTCAGCGTGGAGGGAGTTTGGGTACTGGGCAGGTGTGGGCAACTGAGGGAAAAATAAGAGCGGAGCACGGGGAGGGTCTATATATACTCAGCTGGGGGAGTTCGTGGCCGAGTTGGCTGATTTTCATCGGGTTGAGGGCTGCGACCATGGCGGCTAGTGGGCGTGATTCAACCGCGGTCGTGGGCGAGAGGGGCGGAGAAGGTGAGGGAAACGGGCGAAGACTCGATCCACGGCGTTTGAATCAAGGGCCGAGGCGCGGGGGAGCAGCAACGGGCGCAGATCGGACGGGCAAGGCGGCTCGCTATTCCCCGGCCGATTCGGCCGAAGGTTGAAGGCAATATCAATAGGTGGGCCCTGACCCCACCTGTCAGCAACGTGGAGGAGGGCAAACGAGCTGGGCCGGCAGGCGGGGCAGGACAGAAGAGAGGGGGCCGACTAGCTGGGCCAGGGAGGAGCCGGCCTGCGCGAGGGAGAGGAAGGATGGGACCGGTGCCAGGCCGTGGAGCAAATTGGGCCAGAGCGGACCAGAGCCGATGGAGGAATTGAGCTGGGCTAGGCCCAGGACAGAGGAGTAGGATTTTATTTGTTTTCCCCTTTTCAGTAATTACTGAAATGAAAATTGTATTTTTAAAATTAATAGTTGAGCTCTAAAAATTCCCAGGAAATTCCAGAGAGTGTTTAAGGATATGGAGAAATTAGGAAAAATTCCTCCGTGCATGATTTATTAAAGGAAAAATTTGTTTTCACATGTTATTTCACTTATTAATTGCATTGTAATTTAATATAATTTCTTGAAATAATTTATTAAATAATTTTTAAATCCCTGAGATTAAATCAGGGCGTGACACCAGGTTATAAAATATTTTGTTTGCTAAACTGCATTTTAGTGCGCACGTTAAATATGTTTCGGCCTCGGTTCGCGTGACGAACCGATGGACATATTGAAAAACCCTATTCCTTGTCACTCCACCTCAGTGTTACCTCGGCATCCGAGCTCAATGAGCATGGGCATCGACGGTTACACTCATATCACATGTGCTGTTGAAACAGGAAAACAGGGTTTATAATATCTTTTAATCCGACCCGCAGTGTCGATACGTTTGTGAAATAAAGAATGTTTTGCGAAAACCCCGCGATGCAAAGTGATCGCCTTGGTGGAGATGTTTTGTATTCGCATATAACGACCGATTCCTTAGGGAATTGCATTGACCATAATACAGTGTGTCGGCGAAACGGGAATGGGGTTCCCACATTCTCCGGGGACGCGTGGATCTTCGGCCACATCAGCTCCTCCGGGGCCCATATTCTGCACAAGTGGCGGCCGGCTATTACTGGTTACCCCGCTAAGTGCCTGGGGACTGGGCGCTGCCCGGGCCCGAGTGCACCATCCCCGGGTGTCGCCCCCGGGCCCGGGACCCACAGTCTCGGTGCCTCGTGCGCGCGGAGGGCTGAATGAGCTCTCCACCCCGGGCACGAGGCCGGCTTGAGCGGATCAGCTCCCCAACTACCCGCATTAATGGCGAGATGACGGGGCGCCTCCCGCCTGTCTCTCGGTCGGACATACGTGCACCGTCATGATGGCCTTCCATGGGCCTCCTCCCAGTGCCGTCAGAGAACTTTCGACTGAGGGGGCCTCGATTCTCCACACTCTGGCAGCGGAGGCGCGCGCTGTCACGTCTCCATGCTCCAGCTGCCCACAGCAGCCCGGCAACGTGCCGACCAGACATGTAGCACCAACTCCGGCGTGGCAACAGCAGGCGGACGTGTGCGACAAGTGGTATCGTACCTAGAGAAGCTCTCTCTCTGAGCATGTATACCAGGCACTATGGACTCCCCTTGCACGATAAAAGGAGGATCCATACCAACGGGGAAAGAGGAGCTGAGGTGGACTCCGGTCCGAGAGAGCTCTAAAAAGGGCCCGACCAGTCTGGTCCTGATCAGTTTTTACTCGCTGGTTTCTGAGTCGAGCTCCTAGGGTGGCTAAGTCCCCAGCTAGTGCAAGCTCCTCAGCACCTCTCGAGAACACCTTGTAAGAGCAACCCACATTCATCTCCCACAGAGAAAACATACACAGGAGTAGGGTATTACGCCTTCGCGCGGCCCGAACCTGTCTACTCCTCCTGTCTCTCTTGTGTGTCATCGACCCAACGCTGCAAGCCGTCCTGTGAACAACTCCCCTGGCCGAACCTCAAAGGGGGTCCCCAGACTCCCCGCGGTTGGAGTTCCATCTTCCGATACAGTGCGACCACACAGGTGGTATGGGACGCCCCTGGCTAAGTATTCAGCCGGAATAGGGTTACCTCACATGCCAGTAGATGTGGAATGCCGGGATAAGGTGTTTGGGGGTATTTCCGAGTTCCTGAGTAGAGCAAGGAAGGGAAGTTTGCCCAGTACTTGGTCTAGAAGTTTGGGGATTATTTGCAAGCCGAATGCTTGATTGAGTTTGGCCCATCTATCAGGCATGAGATACCCTGGAATGGCTCCTGAAAGGCCTTGTCGCGAATCTCCCCTGCTTGGCTTGTAAGGGAGTAAGCTCGCGTCGTGTGGGGAAAGCGTACACCTCTGCAGAGTTCTAAACTGTTCGAACAGCCATGCCCACGGTCATGGACGATGTGAAGTGATTCCTCTAGCGTAGATTTATTTGCAAATATTTGCGAAAGTGGTTTGTGGGATTGGAAACCATTACCAGAATCGGCCAGGTTGGCTAATGGATGATCAGTACGTGGTCTGAAACGGTCCTGTGTGGATCAAGATGTCAGATAGCATCATAGTTAGGCTTCCTGAGTGTAAGCAGTATGTGTTGAGATAGAGATATAGTGGCTCTGGGAGCTGAAGTTGAGGTAAATGATGTCCTGGAAAGGACGAAAGTGAAAGAAAAATAATAAAGAAAAAAAATAAGATTACGTCCTGGAGAGGACGAACGTGAAAATAAAGTAATAGATAAAAATACGGTGGAAAGCTGCTTGAAGGCAGACCCACTGAACCGCTGTCCGACAGTCAATAAAGGGATAGACTTAGCTAAACTTTAAACAATTAAAAGTTGATTCGTCCGCTTGAGTTATTGCAAAGCAAATCGCGGACAGGATCGAGGCGAGAGCCTCTTTCCAGTTACAACTGGATCAACCCACTCTTAGGGTTTTGGAAAATGTTTTAAAATAAAATATTTATAAAATAAACCCCAGCCTTTCTTGATGATCTGCATAACTCACCATTCCCGTGACTTGCTGAGTACGTATGTACTCAATCCATTATCTTTTTCCTCCTTCAGGAAGAGTGCAGTTGAATTGAAGATTAGGGTTTCTTTCCTAATCCCAAGCCGTTGCTTGTGGATTGGGTTCTCGCTGCGCTGTCGTTCCGTTGCTTCTGTTTTGTTTGTAGGTTGCTGCTTAGGGCTTGCCCAGAGTCGCAACTTATAAAGGTATAATCTATATAAATATTTTATTTAGCTGCTATGATACATCTCGATTGAACGTGGGTACCAGCAAGGTTTTCTAGGACTGATACCGGCAACGTGGTTCTGTGGGAGTTGGTTCACACCAATCTCCTGCGGCGCTCCCTCTATGGTGTCACTGTAGGTGATGCTAGAGCAGGGGTGTTACTGGTAAAGCCCAATTACCTCCTCCGTTTGCTTCCTCGCATAACACCGCACCCGAACGACCCAAAACCCGAGCCAACCGCCACCCAAATGGTCACTGGCGACGACCATTGTCCTCCACCGCCGCCACCGTTATAGGTCGCCGTCGACCTCCCTCCTCCGCCGCCTAGATACTCATCTGAACTGTCCACCCAATTCCCCGACCCCTCCACTCTCTTCTACCGCAAGCCGCTCGCCGTGGATCATCGCCGCCGGCGAGATCGACTTTGGCCACCGTCGATCTACGCTGGGGTCATCCCCATCGGCCGGTGCCGATGTGGCGTGCCACGTGGGCACCGCGTCAGCCGACGCGAGCCACCCCGGGCCACCACGGCATCCCCCTCGGCCGTTGATAATCCGGCCCCACTTGTCGGCGCGTCTGTTCTCCTCTCCCCTCACTGACATGCCAGGCCCACACGTCAGCGCCCCATTTCCTCTCTCCACCACTAACAGTCCGGTCCCACTCGTCAGCCTCAGCTCTCTCTCTCTCTCTCATCCCGCTGCACCACCAACCCCACCTGTCAGCCCCTCCGTCTCCTCTCTCCTCACTGAATTGCTGGCCCCACATGTCAATCACTATCCTCTCCCCAGCCTCTCTCTCTCCTCTGACACCAGGGCCCCACCAGTCAGCGTCTGCACTCTTTTCTTTTATTTTCTTCTTTTATTTCTTTTCTTTCCTAAATAACCTTAATTCTTTTATTCACAAGAAATTGATTTCAACTTTAAAAATCATAACTTTTAAACCGTAACTTCGTCTGAGCCTATTCAACTCTCAAAATTTTTCTAAAAATAAGATCTACACACTGGCACTATTAGTTGTACATGATAGGTTCTGATTCTTGGTGTTTTTACTTGTTTTCTTTTTGCGACGTGTAGAAACTAGTACTGAGGAGCCGTGGAACGAGGATTTCGTCGAGAACCCGCGGGACTAGGAGCAAGGCAAGTCACCCTTGACCATATTGAACCCATAATTTGAAATTTTATTTTGATTTATGAAATATGCATATTTAGGAACACGATAACTATCAGCCGCGATTTATATTCGAATCCGTCAGGCCCAACCTACTTGCTGCATATTACCCTCCTTGAGTAAATTGATGCCATGTCCCTTGTAACCCCTGTCATCCTGGTATTCGTACTTGAGTACAAATATCGACGACTTCATTTTATTTAAATCAAAAATATGACGATGGGAAAACTAGGGTTTATTCAAATAGTTTTAAATCTCGGAACCCTTGATCGAGCGTTTGCGAAATAAAAATAGTTTTATTAAACTTGGTCATGGGTTGTCGCTGCCTATGTGGCTCCGACCTCACGTGACATATAAGAACCGTTTCCTTGGGGAATTGCACTTATCATAATACAGTGCGATCACACGGGTGGAATGGGACGCCCCTGACCGAGTAATTAGTGTTCTCATGATCGTTTGGTTGCTAATAAATGTGGAAACGGTTGGGTGTTATGAGAGCGATATATCCCCGTCCCTAAGTACCAGAAATGAGTTCCGGGTACTTGGTTGAGTGAACCCATTTATATGGCAACGTGCTATCCTGAGAGGGCTTCAGAAAGACCTTATCGCGAACCGCCTCGCTTGACCAGTGTGGGAGTAAGTTCGTGTCGTGTGGGTAAAGCGTGCACTCTTTGCAAAGGTTAATAAACTGTTCGAACAATCGTGCCCACGGGTACGGATGGATGTAAAGTGATTCCTCTAGTATAGATTTTATTTTACAAATATCTGTGCAATTGTTTTACGGGTTAGGATTCGTTATCAGAATTGGTCTATGTGACCGATGGATGGCCTGTGTGGCCTGAAACAGGCATGTGTGACCCGGGGTGTTGAATGACACTGTACTTGAGTTGTTTGAGTTAAGTGACAATTTTAAAAATAAGAATCCACCTAAATTGAGGTACTAGTTGAGAGTATACTCCGAATCGAAATATGTGACAAGTCTCAGACTTGTAGAATGGGTTGAGATGCGAGTTTCTTCCCGACTAACTTAATTATGATGAGTTGTTGCAAAACAATTCACGGAATGGATTGAAGCATGAGCTTCTTTTCGACAACTTAAAGAGCACATTTAGATATTTTCCCAAAAACACAAAAATCTTTGAAAATCACGTTTACAAAATAACCCTAGCCTTCTTTGCTAACCCATTGTATGTCACATATTTTTCGTGACTTACCGAGTACCTCGTGTATTTACCCTTGCTTACTTTTCCCCCTCAGAAGTCTATGAAGATGAAGACCCCGTCTTCAGCGAGTATTATCAAGAACAAGCCGAGTACGACAAGTTTTAGGGTTTCGGTCTAGGTCTCAAGCTTTGTTTGTGGGTATTAGGTCTATCCGTGTTTTTCGTTGCCTACTTTTGTAATGTGTCGTTGTATGCCTCGGGTTCTGTCCGGGCTATAACCTATATAAGAACTATGTGAAATAAATAAAGCAGGTTTGATAATGATTCACTGATATCCTTATGTACCAGCTGGTTTCCTGGAACTGGTACATATATTACAGGTAATGGTGTTCCTTTTCTGTTGGCCTATACGGGTTAACGGGAGAGGGACATTATACGTCCGTATCCATTAGGCACGGTATCCATGGATACCCGGACCCATGGACAAGATATGCCATCCCTACTTCCTGTATATTTCGCTCGCAGTATCCCACTCTCGCTTCATGAATCAAAGAGATACGGCACAAAAGTCCCAGATAAATCGAGGAGATCCATGGGAGAATGCTAAAACTATGTGCACGGTTTTATGCCTGATAGGTGCCATAGGAAAGAGAAATAAATGAAAAATCTTTTACGAACAAAGCATTGGCACGTTAGCGGCAGTACCGTTCCAGGGTGTGATGCAGTATCCCACTCGTTCGATGAATCAAAGCACCGAAAAAAAATCTGATAGCAAGAAATCATGACGAAACTTTGAAATTTGTCTTGGTAAGATTGCCAGATCACACAGTTGAGTCTGCCTACACAAAGTGTCGGTGTAGCCAGTAGAGACAGAGACAATGCCACAACCAGCAGCCCTCGTCAGAAAACTTGGCTGCTCGCGGTGGTGGCACCGGCGAACGGCCAAGCCAAGAATCCGACCGAAAGACGAAGGGAATGCATCCATCGCAACACACCACATCGCATGATCGCGCTTGCTGGCGCGCGTTACGTAGCCGCGCCACGCTACCCACGTCTCTCGTCACTGCCCTCCCGCGTCAACGCTACGCCCGTAGTCCAGGACAAAAGCGCAGGCGGGCATGACGCTACTGCGCACCGTCGTCAGAGGAGAACAACAACGCTCTCGCGGCTGCAGCGGTGCACCCACGGATCGATCGAAACGGCGGCAAGAGACATGGGCGACACGATCGAGGCCGTGGGGATCGGCTCATTGATAGTATCACCGTTCACCAGATGACTGTCGATCTGTTTCACTACAGAAACTTGTGTACCGTATGATTCATTAGTATTTGCAAACTTAGCTATGTTACACCGAATAAATTAGTTTTTTTTTTTGCCGAACACCGAATAATTAAGGCTGCCTTGGATTCAGCTGAATGAGTTGAGCTTATTCCGACACGTAAAGCGAGATAAGTCATTAAAATATGATTAATTATGTTTTAATTATTATAAACTTAAAAAATAAATTTATTTGATTTTCTAAAGCAACTTCTATATAAAAAATTTTCGTACGAAACATACCGTTTAGCAATTTAAAAAGCGTTCTAATAAAAACAGGGAGTAGCTCCAATCCGTTAAAACGAACACATCCTAAGTTCATAATGCATTTGGTACTTTTACTGGGAGGATGGCTTGATAATGTTTTAAATCATGAACAGATTTGCCACTCTGGATCTCGCTCGGTCCGGATGCAACAAAGGTAGGCAGGCGGCCCGCCCCTCCTTCAGGGGACGTCAGTTCTAGGCCCATAAACGGGCCCACGAACACAGAGTTCTTCACGGTGGATGGGGATTCGGCACGTTACCGGCAGTACCGTTCCGGGCTATGCCGCACTATCCCGTTCGTTTCACGATCAGAACTTTAGGAATAAATTCCGGTAAAAATCTAGGAGATCAGCAACAAAGTGGAGAAACTCCGTGCAGGATTTCAGACTCAAGAAGATGTCACGATGAGGATAAATTAAAATGAGAAATTTAGAGTCTACATTGATCTGTCATGCTACGCCGGCATGCCGCTCGTTTGAAGAACTAAAGCGCTGGAAATTGAGATGACTGGACTGGTCTCCCCATCTCGACCTCACAGGCTAGCAGTCGGCGAGACGTAGCCTGTCAATGAGTCCACCTATACGCAGCCATGCAGGCATTTGACTATTTGAGTCTGCCTAAACAAAAGTGTCGGTGAAGCGCAGAGAGGCGGTCACGAATTTGGCCGCGCGCGGTCGATCGGCAAGCGGCTAAAGGAAACCGAAGCCGAAGAAAGAAAACGCGCGTCACGCGATATCCAGCGGCTGCGCAGCTCACGTCCGGACGCGAAGGCGCAGGCGCTGCACGCGTACGTGGTCCGACGAGCCGCGCCGCGCCGCACCGCGCCCCCCGCGCGTGCACTCTACGCACAACAACGCACGCAGCAACTCGTAACGTACGTTTTAGATCTAAGGGATGGACGTGAGTCGACCCAATAATACTTATTTTATTGCTGAACTAGAGTCAGCCACGAATTATTTGAGAGCCAATCAATACCCATCCCTAATCTATCTCGGTGAGATCGCCTACGCAGTGGAAGGCATACGAGGCACATGTGAGGCACGGTGAAGGCGAACACGAGACCGGAATACGGGCGAAACAAAACATGGTTTAACTGCTAGTACAAGGGAAGGAGTAACATTCAGCACACTAGAACAGACACGAGACCGGAATACGGGCGAAACAAAACACGAGACCGGACGGTACACACGCCGCAGCAGGTGGACTACCGACTCGATCCGACCGGGTGGTCGACTCGATCGCGGTCAGTTGTTCGGGGGAGGCGGGGAGGTTTTGGGCTCGCCGTCGCCGGCCTTGGGAGGGCGTTCACGGCCTGATTGGTAGCAGTATTGCCCGCCACAGGGCTCTGAACCTCGTGCCTTATTAAACTCTGGTGCAACATGAGACCAAAAACTGCGTTGTTACGGGAGAAAATTTTTGTGCCGACGGTGCTCCCTAGAATCTGCAAACAACAGGTGTGTAGGAGTGATAGCAGCTTACCTGGGTGAAAATCTTGAGAGCCTCTTCAGGGGAGTTGTCTCTCAGTATCTCCAGAGCTTCCCTCTGCAGTGAATGGGGGTCAAACTGTGGTAATTGCACTTGAGAAGATACCAAGCAATCAATACTGCCGCTGAAAATGCGGAAAATAAACTACTTGGACAATATGGCCTAAGATCAATGTGGAAATTATCCTTGCATGTAATTCTTTTTTTTTCAGTTGCTCTACTTTGGACCAGCATCTTATCAATCTTAGGTGGAGTATCATGGGTATCTCTTCAAGGATGGTAGAAACCTTCTGTTTCAGAATGTACTAGTTTGGAAATCCCACACCATATTGAGGTTGTTATAAACTTTGGGCCTAATTTTGAGAGCTTATGTACTTATGAGTTGTTTTAGGCATCTGTCTACTTCTATATCTTTTATTCAGATTTACTATGTTGACTTTTATGTTGTGTCAAACTGAAGTAGCTCTAGATTGGAACTATATATGCAAATTTCTATTTTGGAACAATTGTGAGCATTACTATTTATAGTACATTTTAGTCTCCCTTTCGAACTTAGGAATTTATTGGGTTTGCATATGAATCAGTTCAATTTCAACGATAATATATATAGAAAATTCCTATTTTCCAAAGTGAAATAGAATGACTTCGAATCTAGCCTGCATAACAAAAATTATTCACTACATGCTGCTGTACTACAACTGAACGAGCATACAAAGTGCAGAAAGACTACTTCAAATTTTTTTTGTAAAAATAGTTCAAATAGAGAAAAGCGCGTGAAAACCTATTTGAAAAAAGGCGCGAAAGCAACACGATGCAACTAACACAAACTACAAGTAGATACTAAATCTGGGCCTAGAAGCACAGCACAACAACTACAAATTAGAAATTACAACTAGCACATACTAAATCTGAGCATAGGTATACCCTGGCACGGTCCATCTCCTCGCTGGTGAGAGTAGGCGCCTCCAGAACCACATCGTCGGAGAGGTTGATCAAGTCGCCGTTATCATCAAAGGACTCCTGCCTCTGGATTGAGCCCATCTTCTTGAGGAGATCAGAGGGAAAACTTGATTGAAGTTTTGGAGAAGATGAACACTAAGTACACGGTGAGGGGCACGGAGGTGGAGGCCCCTCCTTTTGTAGGAGGGTGAAAGACGGTGCAAGGAGATGATGCATCCTGGGAAGTGTGACACTTGTCGTGCGAGTTGGCCGTGATTTCTACTGGTGTTCATTGCCGTTCCAGGGCGTCTTCATGCATTAGAGGATAGTTGAATGCCAGAACGCATGATGCTTAGGTGAGGTGTAAATGCTAACTGCTAGCTAGCCTGCTTTGGAAGCTTGTTTTGACTGTTGCTGGTGAAGTACAAGTAGTCCGAATAGACCATAAAAAGCGACCGGGTGTGTGAAGATTGCCAGCAACATCGGGACATTTGAACAGCGCATTTCCAACGAATTCATGGTACATTTGCAACATATTTTTTTACAGAAGAAATTCTCCAAGAAAAACTGTTCGAGAAAAAAGAAACCGAAAAGATTTTAAACCACAAATGTTAGCCCCCCTCCCCCCCAGCATGCAGCACGCACACCTGATCAGGTTTCCTGCACGTCTCAGCCACCGCGCATTTTGTACACAAGTACGCATGCATGTCACCTCGGATCCTCTCGTGCACATCTCCCATGCGCACACATGCGCGTGCATGCATTCCACCCTTCACGTCATGCAGGGCTTAGACCTTGAAGCCGAGGAAGTGCGGCGTGCCGGTGTACTTAAGCCATGTCGCGCCGTCGACGAACGGCCCGGTGGTGAACTGCTCGGCCTCCTTCCGGCCGATGACGCGGAACCCCTTCCAGTTTACGCGCTTGCTGGTGCCGGCGCCGGGGCCGCGGTTGTTGTACTCCGCGTAGTAGAGCGTGTTGAGCGCGAAGTCGCCGTTCCAGGGCATGTACCCTTCCGGCTTGATGAAGTCGGCGATGGTGCTCTCCATGATGACGAGGCGGGAGTACTCCTTCCATGGCCGGCCGAGGTAGGAGGGGATCTTGAACCTGTCCGGGAAGAGCTTCTGGTCAGGCACGAGGCGGCAGTTCTGGATGACGAGGCCGGACTTCATGTTGGGGTCGGTGCGGCCGTGCGCCGTCACCGAGTTCTGCTGGTTGTCCATGGGGCGGCGGGTGATGATGAGGCAGTTCTGGAACACGGCGGCGGAGTTGCCGAAGATGAAGTCGATGGTGCCGGAGATGACGCAGTTGCGGAAGAACTGGCGCCGCGCGTGCACGTACAGCGTGTCCTGGAACGCGTCGAACCGGCAGTTGTAGAAGGCCGAGAGGTCGCCCTGCACGCGCAGCGCCACCGCCTGGTGCCGCTCCGCGCCGGCCGTGTTGTGGAACCCCATGTTCTTGCAGATGAACCCGGACGCCTCGACGGAGAAGGTGGCGGTCTTCATGGTGGTGATGCCGTCTGCGAAGCTCTTGCGGCCGGTGACGCGGCTGCGCTTGGGCCCGTCGCCGTACATGAAGATGTTCACCTTGTCCTTGGGGACCATGACGATTTCGTCGTACAGGCCGGTCTTCACGTAGATGACGTACCGGCCCTGGTGTCCCTTGGGCATGGCGTTCACGGCGTCCTGGATGGACTTGAACTGGCCGCTGCCGTCCTTGGCCACCACCGCGTTGGGCTGCGGCCGGTTGCGGTCGCCGGAGGCGAGCAGCTTCCTGTCGGGCGCCCTCATCCACGACGGGAAGCCGCCCAGCGTTTCCTGCTCCGCCAGGAGGCTCCGGCGCGTGGGCGAGTCACCCTTGAACATGTCGAGGTCGAGCTTCTTGAAGATGGCGCCGAGGCTGTTGGTGATGGCGAGTGCGTTGCTGCTGAGCTCGCTGGCATTACGCAGCACTTGCTGCATGTCGGCCTTGAGCTTCTCGTCAGTGAACCCGTCGGCGCAGGTGTCCATGAAGGTCATGACGCCGGTGAGCCAGTGCTCGAGGTCGTCGGAGCGGCTGAACAGCACCTTAACGTCGCCGCCGGCCATCTCGACCATGCCCCTGAGGTCGTCCACCGAGTCCTCCAGGAGTTCCTTGCAGTCCTCGCGCGCGCTCTCTGTCATGGGGTCGCTCGACTTGGCGTCGCCGATGTCTTTGGACCTCTCCACCGCCGACTTGATTGACTCGAGCGCCACCTTGGCGACGGCCTGGAACACCTCGCGGGGGTTCTCGGTGCCATTGGCGGCCGTGGTGAGCGTCTTCTCGCACGACTCCTTGTAAAGCGTGGGCGCGCACAGGGACTTGACCGACTTGCCGGAGGTGGCGAGGTTGGCCTCCCCCGGGACGGTGAAGTTGTCCCCGGCCTTGTTGCCAGAGCGGGTCACCGTGGCGACCACTCCGACGACGACCGCGACGACGAGGATCGCCCCCACGCCCCCGAGGAGAAACTTCTGCGCCATCTTGGCCCGCAAGGTTGCCCTGGAAACGCAGCGACGTCCAATTTATAGGGCGGTCGAGAATGGCCGTGCGTGCAAAGTGACTACGTACGTACGGGCGTGGATGGTTTGACCGTTGTTGTGGTCTATCGTGTTCTGTGGCGGTGGCTATCGGTTGACGTACAGAGCATTGTCTATTTAGGGTCTTTGGCCTGGTCAATGCGTTCTTATCTGTGTTTTGCGGTAAATATACATGACATCTCTCTTTAGATTTTACAGCCTAGCAAACACGAATCTTAAACCGTTTATACCTTCTAAAACGTAATAGGAAAAAAAAGATTACCAAGACATCGCTAACCTCATGCTTTCACAGAGCATGTAAGAAAGCGGCAACGCCGACGAGCGTGTAGGGTGGCATCAGCGGTGACGCGCGGCGCACGCATGAACCCGTCGGAGATCGTAGCGCATCCTCAGATCGATCGTGCGGCATGCGCAGGCTCAGATTCCTTATGCCAAGACATCGCATGTACAAATGGGAGGTGGATTTTTGTCGCTCGAGGAAAACCTTCCCTTGTTTTGTATATGTTAACTAAGGATGCGTTTGTTTCGATGAATTTGGTGGGTTGGGATAGGTCCATCCTATTTTTTAGTGTGTTTGGTTTGTGGACTAGGTGGGATGGGATGGACCCAGTAAAGAATATTCTTCTGATATTCGGGATGGATTGATCTGGCCAAAACGACCGAACCGCGCCGACCCATCTCGCGAGCGCGTGACACAGGCCAGCGCAGGGAGCGGCGACGGCACAGGCCAGGGGGGAGCGGCGCAAGCCAGGGGGGAGCAGCGACGGCGTAGGCCAGGGGGGTGGCGACGGCGCAGGGAGCGAGCTGGGACAACGCCGAGGGGGAGGCAACGTTGAGGTGGATCTTGTGGGAGAGCGCGAGGCGGTGGGGGTGGCGGCTGGAGAGGAAGTGCGAGGAGAAGATAGCAGAGTTGACGAAGGACTCAAAGAGGCGGCCAGCGGAGGACGGGAAGGAGGCGCTGGCGAGGCGGACGGTGACTAGGACTTGGGCGGAGAGGGAGAGGAGGCGGGAGGTAAGAAGAGGGGATGGGACAGAGAGCTAGAGAAGAACGGGGCCGGGAGGGTGCCGAAGGTGTCGTTGCTGGCGGAGGGGTCGCGGGCGGCCGCCGCCACCAGGAAGGAATCGAGGCCGGCAAACGCGGCGGCCGCCCAGGCGGCGGGCGTGAGCGAGGAGATGACGAGGAGTAAGGACGCGTCCATCCTAGCATCGTCCTTCCATCCAAACAGGTGATAGGATCATTCCATCCTCTTCTATTTCTTCAACTAAACAAAAAACATGTTTATTTCATCCCTCCAACCAAATAAAAACTGAGACCAACCCATCCAAAAAATAGGAATGGATCTAACCCATCCCATTTCGTTATCAAACTAAACACATCCTAAATGTCACCAAAAAATTTAAACAAATTTAACAAAATAGATTAATTTTTGATATATCACTAACATGTATGTTTAAATTCGATTTATATAGGTAGAAATAAAAATAACAAATTTAATTATAAACAATGTATAGTATTTGCAGTCATATGTGTTAATTTTGTTTTTCTTATGTAAGTCGAATTTAATCTTGCATATTTGTGGAGTGATATATCATATATTAATATATCTTATTAAATTTTTAAAAAAATTATAATGACTTTTTAGATAACATGAAAAAACAAAAAAATGTAAAACAAAAAGACTTTCCCGTATAAATATATAACAAAGCAATTTTTTCATTCATGCAATCTTCAAGATTGTCATCATATTAACTCAACTGATGAAATTTAGTGATTTGGTCGTTCGTGGCCTCATCAGATAAATTTGACAGGCTGTGATCGATCTGAGCATGCGCAGTGCGGTAGCTACGTCGATCTCCAACCGTGTTCTACTTCTACATGGGCGCACGTCCCGTTGCCGCTGCCATCGCCTACTTACTGCACGCTTGCTTTTAGCGATAGGAGAGGTGGACAAAAAGCTCGAGGGTCATGGTTCGGATCGGCTCGTAGTAAACTTGGTTCGAATCGGCTCGAACTCATAATCATAATGAGTCAAGCCAAGTTACACTTTTAGCTCGTTTGTATAAAAAATCATTATAATTTTATATACTTAGTGATTTTTAACTAGTACTTATCATTTTAATTACATCTAAACTATTTGTATTTAGTGAGTTTTTTATTAGTTAGTATTTATTATTATATTAATATATGATAAAAGGATAAATTTAAAATTATAAAGATAATATGAATGTATTAACAAGTTTAACAAGCTAGCTTGTGAGCCGAGTAAAGCTAGGCTATTAGCTCGCTAAGGTTAACGAGTCGAGCCGAACTGACTCGTTAAGATAACGAGCTTAAACAAGTTAAGCCTTAACGAGTCGAATTGATTCGTTATCTTAATCTTTTTTGTCCTAATAGAAGGTATATCTAGTTGGCAAAATCTAAAGAGAGATGCCATGTTTCGTGGCATGGGATGCCGTAGAATTGAATTCCTTTTCCTCCCGACATGGTGGCACCATCTCTGTTTCGTCCTCTTTTTCTTTTTTTTTTTCAAGAGACGATTTCTCCTCTTTTTCAAGAGACGATTTCGAGAGAGAGAGCGGGACACTAGATGGGCTAGATTTTTCCTGGGGATCAGGCCAGTATTGGAATTTACAGGTGCCAGGCCACATTATATGGGCCGTACTATCTATAACGGCCACATTATATGGATTTTGGAAGGCCCTTGCTCGGTGGAGATCAGAGAGATGGCGGCAGCGAGAATTTTTACTGTTACTAATTTAATTTTTTTTTTAATTTATAAAACTAATTTTCGGTTTGAATCATTTACAAAACTAGTCTCTTGCCGCCCTGGGCCACGGCGGGATTTAAAAACCGCCGTGGCCCAGGGCGGCGAATGGCATCCCGTCACCCGGGGCTAACGGCTCCGGCGGCCGTTAGCCGCGGGGAGGCCACGTGGATTCGCCGCCCTGGGGGAGGGCGGCGAATGCCCCAGGGGGCCGAATGCAAAATTGCATTCGCCGCCCTGGGGGACGGCGGTTTTTAGCATAGTAAACGGACGGTCCGCACAAGGATCGGACCGTCCGAATCCAGGGGGCCGCCTGCAAAATTTTTTTTTTCTTTTTTTTTTGATATTTTTTTCTCAACTAGCAACACGAGAATAGCAAAATCTCGTGAAGGTGCAGCTCAAACCGATGTAAGATGTGGCCTGTAGAAAATTACGAGTGTGCTTTAAAAACCGTGCTGAAACTTCGGACCTCAAAAACTCAATCTTCCCGGCTGAATTTCGTAAAAATTTTTTGGACAAACCCGACGAAGTCGGGGGGAAGCGGATGTAAAATTTTCTGTAGATGTCCGTAGAGTACTTATTTGCCCGATTCCGAGACCGTATGCGAAAGTTATGACTGTTTTAATGTAGTTAGCGCGTGTTACAACAATTTGCCGTCGATTCGGACCGTCCGATGGGTGTGCGGACGGTCCTATGCATTCGCCGCCCTGGGGGACGGCGGCGAATGCCCCCAGGGGGGCCGAATGCAAAATTGCATTCGCCGCCCTGGGGGACGGCGGCGAATGCAATTTTACATTCGGCCCCCTGAGGGCATTCGCCGCCCTCCCCCAGGGCGGCGAATCCACGTGGCGTCCCCGGGGCTAACGGCGGCCGGCGCCGTTAGCCCCGGTGACGGGGATGCCATTCGCCGCCCTGGGCCACGGCGGTTTTTAAATCCCGCCGTGGCCCAGGGCGGCAAGAGACTAGTTTTGTAAATGATTCAAACCGAAAATTAGTTTTGTAAATTAAAAAAAAAATTAAATTAGTAACAGTAAAAATTCGCGGCAGCGAGCCGGCGACCAATGGCCGCGGATCTGACGGGGACACGGGATCCCGAGCATCCGGCGAGGCTCGGAAGTTTCGGCGCCGCTCTTCCTCAACTGCCCGTATTCGGAGGTGAAGCTTATCCTTCTCGATTTCATGCTATGGCCTATGGCTCCGTCTAATGTAGTTCGCCTCTGAACCTAGCTCGTCGGGGATCGATGCGCAAGTGTTGTTGCCAATTCCCGTCAATTCGTAGCGACGCCGCGAGGAAATCAAACTTGGAATTTTTGTGAGCGTCTAAAATTGCCAGAGCCGCCATTAGTGCCAAAATACAATGTGGCATCACTTCCGGCATAATCCTGATCGGTTTACAGGAAGAAGAAAACAGTTGTACTTCTGACCAAGCATGCCGCAGCAGATCACCATCACGACGCTTTGCCTCTCACCCGTATCTACACCCAGAACCTAGGCGATGATCTGAGATCTGATCAGATCAGCCATGGTGTAGCTGCAGCTGCAGCAGCCGCGAGTAGGCGCCGTCGGGCCGCGACACGAGCTCGCCATGGCTACCCTGCTCGACCACACGCCCGTCCTGCACCACGGCAATGGAGTCCACGCCCCGGATCGTCGACAGCCGGTGCGCCACCAGCACCGCGGTCCGGCCCTTCATGATGCGCTCGAGCGCCTCCTGGAGCACGCACTCGGACTCGGCGTCCAGCGCGCTCGTCGCCTCGTCCAGCAGGAGCACGGCGGGGTCCTTGAGCACGGCGCGCGCGATGGCGATCCGCTGCTTCTGCCCGCCCGACAGCTGCACCCCGCGCTCGCCAACGGGGGTCTTGTAGCCCTCCGGGAGCGCGCTGACGAAGCCGTGCATGTTGGCCACTTTGGCGGCCTCGATCACCTCCTCCTCCGTCGCTTCGTCCTTGCCGTAGGCGATGTTCTCCAGGATGCTGGTGGCGAACAACACGGGCTCCTGCTGAACCAGGCCGATCTTGAGACGCAGGGACCTCACGTTCAGCCGCCGGATGTCCTTGCCGTCGATCATGACCTTCCCGGCGAGAGGGTCGTAGAAACGCTCGATGAGAGCAATGACAGTGCTCTTCCCTGACCCACTCGCTCCCACGAGCGCCTGACTCTGCCCAGCTCGGATCCTCAGGCTGAAGTCCTTGAAGACCATCACGTCGGGGCGCGACGGGTAGGCGAAGTCAACATGCCGGAAGTCGATGTCGCCGCGGACAGACTCGACGGGCTCAGTGTCGGGTTCATCCGGGTCGATGCGCGTCCTGTAGTTGAGGATGGCAAAGACGGACCTGATGGACTCGCCACCACGTACGATCTCCGGGGCGAGGCTGACGGTCTCGGCGACAGTGTTGGCCGTGATGACGAGCACGACGAAGACCTTGATGACCTTGGAGAAAGTGGACACGTGGTGTCGGACAAGGTGCGCGCCGTACCAGAGTATGAGCGCCTCGGAGGCGTACAGAGACAGCTGCGACAGGCCGAAGAGCGCGCTGGAGATCTGGCTCCGGCGCAGGCTGTGCATCTGCGGGACGCGCAGCTCGGTGCAGAAGAGGGACAGGACCTTGTCCTGCGCGTTGAACGCCGCCACGGTGCGGATGTTGCTAACGCCCTCCCCGGCGATCATGCTCGTCTTGGCGTGCGCCTTGGCCGTGTCGCCGGCGAAGCCTTTCATGGACAATTGCTGCAACCACACAGGCAATCATCACAGTATCAGTCAGTCTCATTCGTCATGCACAGACAGCTCCTACCTCACGTACCCATCATTTCACAGTACAAAGCGTAATACACGTGACCTATTTCGGCGAGTTAAAAGTCGCCAGTAATGGCAGTAACAGTGCATTACGGTTTTCGGCAGAGTTGCAGCCCATGGCCAAGTGACAGAGAGAATGGGGGGGTTCATGCACCACGCGATCTTTACGAATCGGCAGAGGGACATCATTGCACGCAAGGAATCATGAGGGCTCTGCAGCGGAACACGACCAAATAAAAATTAAGGCTGGCATGGCATTCTGCGGCGACACTGTCCTGGCGGACGTACGCCGCGCCATGCGACCACGGCAACAGGGACACTGCCTGCCTGCAACTGCAAGATCGCCATGTGCGGCACTGCACATTGCGAAGCCCCAGATTCCCGTGCACAAGGCGGCCGTGCAACACAGACAGTGTCGCGAACAACGGGACCAGCACCACTACGGGAGCGGCAAGAAGCCAAGAACAACCCTACCAGTGGGGGCAGCTAATGAGCAGCACGAAAGATGGCAGATTGGGGGCAGCCGGCCATGCTTTGCTTCCTCCCAGTCTCAGAAACCCAAAGGAAAGCCATTAAGCATCTGAGGAAGCAAGCATCTGTTGCGATTAATAGCGTGCGGCCTGGAGCTTTTGAGCTTTTCTTGGCGTTGTTAACGCCGACTTTTATGATTAGCACGGGCAAGCATCTTGGCAGGGTTGCACATGACGCGCACAGTAATTTATGGCAGCTGCCCCGGCAGAAGCAGTGGCAATAGCATGGGCCACGGATCCTACTATAGCATGCGGATGAATTTAATCTGGCCTCCTGTCTCTGGCGGGAGTAATTGAAGCAGCAATGGTTGGCTGAGCCGCAAATCCCGTCACGACAGTGCAGTCAGTTCGCACAAATCTCTTGGTTTAGTGTGAAATGGAAATGGCAATTCTCCTGTTCCAGCAAAGATCCCTAGCCCGTTGTCTAATCCAGGTTAAGCACAAAAGAAAATGAAACCTCCAGGTTGATGAAAAAAAGGGTAAATGTGACTTAGTGTTGTTTTACCTGGGCAAAGTTGGCAAGGACAAGGAGAGGAAGGTGACAAGAATGAGGACGGCCACCCGCCATTCGATGATGAAGCCCACCACGAAGGACACGAGAAGAGAGGTCATGTTCTGCAGGATGACTGATATCCGTTCTGCTATGGCCGACTTCACATCCGCCGCATCTGTGGAAAGGCGTGCCGCCACAAGGCTTGAATTGTTCTCCTCTTGATCAAACCAACCCACATCATTCCTCAAGATAGCTGAAAAAAGAGTCTCTGATCAAACAATGCAACTGGTGAAATTTGAACAGTTTAAAAGCAACCTATCGATTCATACCAGCAAGCATCATCCTCCGCACCCTGGTGGTCAGGTTTTCGCCCATGATGCTGAAGAAGTAGTGCTGAACGAGGTATGCAACAACCGCATATAACCCAGTGCCAATGTAGATGAACACATACTCCCTAGTCTTCCTCTCCATTGCATTTGGGTCCCGGAAATAGAACACTTCAATCATGTTGCTCATCACAATAGCAAAAGTAGGGCCGATGAAGCCAGATAGGATGGACCCAATGGCTCCCAGTATGGTATAGGGCCACTCCGGCGCATTTAGCTTAAGGAGTTTGAAAAAGTAACCCTTAGGCGCTGGGTACTTTCGGTCATTGTCGGCATTGGAAACCATCTCAATGCGGCCATCAGCACCAGTGCTGTATGAGTAGCTCAAGTTCCTCAAGCTTCCCGACCTGAGGCTCAACGACCGAGTAGACAACGAATTGCTCAAGCGGGATGACCGGACTTGCGTGGATGGGCCACGGAAGTCACGGTTTCTGGCCATCTCCTGGAATCTAATGAGAGCAGCATAAGCTCCTGAGGATCCTTTCGCAAGGAGCTCGTCATGGGTACCAGTCTCAACAACCTGCCCTTGCTGGATCACAGCAATCATGTCAACACAACGTATAGTTGACAGCCTATGTGCAACCACAACAGTTGTCCTACCAACCATCAGGCGGTCAAGGGCTTCTTGAACAATATTCTCTGAACCAGCATCAAGTGCACTAGTCGCCTCATCTAAGAGAAGGATCTTTGGATCCTTTAGCATTGCACGGGCAATGGCAATACGTTGCTTCTGACCACCAGAGAGTTGAAGTCCCCTCTCCCCGACCTGTGTTGCAAATATAGTGGATTTATCATTGGATGCAGCAAGTTTGATTATGCAAAGTTAAGTTAGGAAGATAAATGCAATATTAATGCACCAGTTAGCCAGACCAGTAGAAAATGTAGTGCTAACCACAGCATCAGGCTTTAAGCAGTACAAATATCATTAGCATACCAATAGACGAAGAACCCACCTGAGTGTGGTAGCCATTGGGAAGAAGAGCAATGAAGCTATGGGCATTTGCAGATGTAGCCGCAGCCTCAACCTCAGCCATTGTGGCATCAGGCTTGCCGTAAAGAATATTTTCAAGAATGGTGGTCGCGAAGAGTGCAGGTTCTTGATTCACCAAACCAATCTGATCTCTGAGCCACTTCAATTGTAGTGTCTTGATGTCCACGTTGTCCAGCAAAACTTGACCTGCAAAAAAATAGCACTCACCAGTTAAAAAACTGGTCGATAACCATCAACATCAGGTGTCCTATGGATCTCATCTGCTTACCCTGATTAGGATCGTAAAACCTTTCAATCAGAGCCACGACTGTACTCTTTCCAGACCCACTACCTCCAACAACAGCTGCCGTTTTACCAGCAGGAAAGAAGAGGGAAAAGTCACGGAATATCATGACATCCGGACGGGACGGATAACTAAAGGCCACTTCCTTAAACTCTATATTGCCATGGACTTCATCCAGGCATCTTCCATCTGCTGGGTCCTGAACTATCGTCGGCCTCTGCCTTATCACCTCCAACAGCTTGTATCCGGCAATCTTTCCTTTACTGAAAGCACCTAGGTTAGAGAACGATTGTCCCAAACTCCTGAAATCATCAAATCAGCATGCACATATCAGTCATATATCTTTATCGGAAATGTGAAAGGTACAGAATTGTACAAAAACTAAAAGTTCACGACTTACAGGCCGCCGACAATTGCAGAAAAAATCGCCGTGAATGCCTTTCCACCATCGGTCTGGCCATTCCGGATGAACACGCCTGCGTACCAGAACACCAGCGCCCAGGACATGCAGGCGATACCGTAAGTGCAGCCAATGCCAAGCCCTTTGGCCATCCCTGCTTTGTACCCCAGCTTCAGTGTGTTCTGAATCGCCTCCGAGTACGCGTTGAGGGCCTTGGACTCCCCCACATAGGAGTACACCGTCCTCACTTGGGCAATCGCCTGTTCAACAGTCACACTTGATCATCAAAACTACTCGCATATTTGCACCAAAAAGATGAAAGATGTCATTTTATCCTACATTTATGGTTACATCTTAAGAAGTACGACATAGGTGCTATCAAGAAATATTTTTTACTGTTCTTGAGGAGGTACCAAGTTTAATCACACATCAAGAAAAGGGCAAAACGACATCAAACAAGAAATCATCTTATCCAAAAGGTTGATTGGTTCCAACAGGAAGCTAAAAAGGAATACAAAACGGCATCATTTTGATATCATGTGCTCAGCTACCGTTATTCTTGACACTTTGACCGGCACGGGCTACGGGGCTAGAGGCTAGAGCCCACAGCTCCTCTTCCCCCAACGGAGGCATCTTGGTTTTCCGGATTGAAAATGAGTATCCAGAAACAGTACGATGAGAGTGAGAATGAGTGATGCTACCTGCTCGGCTATGATTCCGGCGTTGGCGTACGAGTCCCGGCTCTTGGACGTGAGGCCGGTGAGAGTGTACGCGTACAGCCCGCCGGCGAAGGCGATGCCCGGGATGACGGCGATGCTAAGCAGCGCGAGCCGCCAGGCGGAGACGAACCCGACGACGAGCCCCGCCAGGAACGTCGATAGGTAGTGGATGAAGTTGCCGACCTGCACCGGACGACGAAACCGTCACAATCAGATCCTCGACCGCGCCCGGTGGCCTGGCCGGAGCCAGATATAGTGGCAAGTTAAGCTGGTCACCTTCTCGCCGATGGCGTCCTGGACGAGGAGCGTGTCGGTGGAGACGCTGAAGACGACATCGCCGGTGCGCGCGTCGGTGTCGAAGAAGCCCACGTCCTGCCGCAGCACGGCCTCCAGGTACCGCCGCCGCAGCGCGCCCACCTGGCGCTCCCCCGTGTACATCCAGCACGCGATCTCTGCACGGACACGGAGCGGACATACGCGGTGAGTAAGGCAAGGCTGGCTGCAGCGCAACATCACCGGCAAGAACGCGCGAGCAGGCGCGGGAACCCACCAAGGTAAGACGAGGCGCACACCACGAGCCCGAGGTAGACGAAGTAGAGCGAGTACTGGAAGTACCAAACAAAGCCAAGGGATTAAGCGTCAATGACCAGAGCACGGAATGACACAGGCGGAAAGACAGGGGCATGGCGCCGTGGCCATAGTGTACGTGCCTTGGACACCTCGTCGGTCATCCGGCGGAGGCTGTGCTGGTTCTTGCCGAAGCCATTGATGAGCTCGCCGAAGAGGAGGAAGAAAACCGGCATGGCGGCGCCGTGAACCACCGCGCCGGCGCTCCCCGCCGCCATGAGCAGCCAGTCGAGCGGGTCCGCGAAGCCGAACAGCTCATGGAACGCAACGCTCTGGTCCACCCTCTTCTTCACCGCCTCGCATCCCCCACCGCCGCCGCCGCAGCTCCCGGTCTCCTCCGCCATCGCCGCCACGCACGCGTGCCGCCTTCTCTCTCCCTCGTGAGCCCCCTCCGCCGCCACAGGATCGCCTCACGGCCTTGGCATTGGATCTCAGCTCACCCAAACGCAACCTCCCAAGACGCCACTCCCCCTCCTCCTCATCGCGCACCTCCTCCTCGTCTTGGTCTTATACTGCGAGAGCGCCTATTCAGTGTGCGCAACTGTGGATTATTTTGGTTGGGTGTGTGTGCTTAACCAAACTGCATTTCTCGGGGAGCGTGGAAGTACAGGAGATGGAGATCAGATCACCCACCGTGAGCCTAGTTTACCCATGCGCCGCACCATCAACACGCCGCTCTCAAGCTGCACTGTAGCAAATGTGGTTGCCGTTTTCAGAGCGGTGATTTGGGGGAAATCACCGCAAGGTCAGCGTACCCGCACGGGAGGGATGAGAGGTTTGTATTTGTGGCTGCCACTGAATGGTAGGGCTCGCATACCAGAAGTCCGGAGCGTGTATGTTTGGCTTGAGGAGGCGAGTGCACCGTATCCCTGTGGCTCTCGCTGGGTGGTGGGGCCAGCCAAAACGGGAGCCCACCTGTCAGTCCTGCCAAGATGTTGGAGTGTACATGTGTAGGGTCAAGCAGGCATGTATGACGGTGGTACGTGTACGCGTACACGCCAGCGTATCCGTGCATATACGTGACACGGTTGCAATCAGTTTTGTTTTTCCTTCCTTTTTACTGCTGCTACAACCAACGGACAACTCACCCTTCTTGTAGAAATACGAGTACTGTAAATAGAGAGAGGCTATTTACTGGAGGTAAAAACAAAAGAGTCAGTCTGAGACCGCAGCCACCGAAAAGTTACCCGCTACTCTTGGCAGAAACTGGGGACCACGCCTGGGGAAGTGCAGAGAAGGTGGGACCCGCAGGCGTGGGCAACAGCTTCGAGGGTGCGGCAAGGATTTTTAGGCGTGGGCAACAGCTTTAGAAAACTTCATCGTTTTTTTAAGTATATATTTTAAATTATTAAATGGTGTGTTTTTTAAAAAATTTTCTATATAAAATTATTTTAAAAAATTCAATAAATCCATTTTTAAGTTTATAATAATTAAAATCTAATTAATCATAGGTTAATAGTTTATCTCGTTTTACGTGATTTTTTTTTTCTCTTCAAACACTCCCTTGTTCATGTGCATCGGCCTGAGACAGAAATAGCTTCTGTTAATCCGTTCTACTACTAATTGATACTTCTACTAGCTCTCCCGCCAGAATAAATATACTACTAGTACCAGTATACTGATGCTCTTGTACTATAGCCATCAAGAAGAAAATTTCCGAACCTTATCTTATGGGACAGCATCTGAACTTCAAAAAATGGAACATGGCGACAAACATTGGTGTAAAACTGAATACGTCATATATTCAGTATTCATATTCCAACTCTCAGACTCACAGTTCAAAATATAACATGATTGGTATGGTTGTTTGGAAACAATAATCGATACTCTGAAGAAACCATTATGTATAAACTACTAAAGAAGCAAATAAGTCGACTGCATCTCCATATTTTATGCTCCCAGTGAACTCGAGGTTGGATAGAAAATTCTAGTCAACCCATCGACATGTACTGATCACAATCAGATTCAGATGCATAGAGTGGATAGAATAACCAAGGTAAAACATGGTCTTCTGCGTGGAGCATGTGAGCCAGATCAAAAAAACTGAAAACAACTTGATGAAAACTTGGCAGTAATTCAAACTTCTGCTTGACCGTCGCACATCTTGTCAGACTCAGATCCAATTATACAGCCTAAGCACTGGCTCTACGTCATTAGACATTTGCACGGTGGACAAGAATTAGCATGTGGAAACGGGATTAGCGGAGCAAAACAAGATTAAAACCGGAATTTCTCAAGATGTGGCGGTGGGTGGGGATCACACTTTGTTTTTCCTTTCAAATTTCGCCCTATTTTAAATCTTCCGTCATGGCGGTCAAAGAATCCTAGGAGCACGAAACGCTGGCACCCGGAGGCAATCAAGGGCGGCCGCCGGATTGGTCAGAGGAGCACGCGCTGACGGCCGCGATGTGCCGGGGAATTTTGCCTCACGAGACTCCGATTCTCTTGGGCCCTGTGGCAGCTGGGGCCCACCGCCCAGTTCTATAACGCGGTACCCGCCAAAAGGCAGTGATCCAGGCGCCAGCGTGCGTCGATCGCCGGACCGATCTATGTGCCTCGTCGGCGGTGGCGACTGCCGGCGGCAGGTGCTTCTCTGGTTGGTCAGGTTAGCTTCGCCGCTGCAAGTGCAGGAGCAAGGCCGGGTTTGGATCATGCGTGTCTGTATTGTGGGCTTGATGCCTTCGTTTCAGTAGCGAGATGTAGTGGAGACGTGCTGTGTATAAGTGCAGACCGAAGTTAGGTGATCGCCTCGCGATACTGTTTGCTGCTGCCGATGCCTTATTTAAGAGTTTGGAACAATGCTGTAGAGCTGGTACTTGTCGTTTTTGGATTTAACTTTTTTTAAAAACACTTGTTATTTTTATATTCTAAATAAACTTCCATCTCTACCCATTATCAATATATCCACACATTAATCTACTCACAGCTGTTATTAGTTCTTCTCAACTAATTAGAATTATTAGCTGCTTTGAAAATACAACTATAATATATTTAATGAGGGTAATAATATAATTTATTATAGCTCCTTGGTTAATATAAGATTTATTAAAATGACAAATAATTTTAAATAAGTGAGATGTAAATATACAGAAACATTAACTGGTCGACTAGTGGTAGACTGGTAGCGGTAGCATGAGCATCTAGCTAAGGTGAAACGGCTACCCGGTTTTATGTTTGCTCTGGACGACGCCAAGATGCCCAACTACTGCAATGTACCCCTTGAAATAAATAAGGGAGGGATAGTACGATTACTCCATACTAGTACGTGTGAACGGATGTAAAAGAGACACCTCGCAGGGAAACGGGGATGCTTTGCACGGTGTGTTAAGTATCTTTGATTTGTTTGCTTTCGAAGGGATATATATACTTTTTTTATTCTAAAATATAGTAATTTAATACTAAATTTGATATAATTTAGTATTAGGTTACTATATTTTAAGATGGAGAGATTACTATTGTTTAATAGGAATTTAGCCTTCTCCATTGATAGCTAATCCGTCCAGGTTAGGGACCAATCTGCAGGGAGAGGAAGCACTTTTCATGGCGCAGTGCCGCAGCCTTGCATGCACACGCTGCAGTGGACCACTCCGGCCAAGCGAAGCAGACACATGACTCAAAGCTGTGGCTCGTATCTTGGTAGTAATTTGAGTGTTCTCCATATAGTATCTTCCTTGCTCTTTTGCGCTGCATGGCTGCCTCTGTCTTTTCCAGTGGCCAGTTTATTAGCTGGCTCTAACGTTTTACACCTTGGACATGATAGGGTTAAGCCAAAACGGAACTGCCGGTATACTACAATATTTACTAGTAGAAGGCCAATTTGGCCACCTTGTATATATACGTTGATTAAACACGGAAGCAAGTCTTGTCTTGAAGAATACAGGCAGTAGTAGTACAGTACAGGAGTAAATAACAACGGGACGGGTGACCAATACGCACCCAAATGATTGGGGGCATTTCCGGGGAACAGGATGGCGAGAACGTGGAAGGAGACGCACGCACTCACAGGCCACAATTTGCCAGTGAATTTTTCCTGTTGCCCTGAAGCAGCCTCGCCGGTAGGCCGACGAGAACGGCCCGGAGTTCAAAAAACGAGCGGAAACCGCAAACGCCAAGCGTGAATCTCTAGGCCGCGGCACATGCTATTGCTCCCCCAGCGCGACAAGAGCAACGCGGCGACGCGGGCGGTGGATGCTGGTAGTACTTACGACGCCAACGCCAGTACGCCTTCGTTGCTCCTCGTCTCCGCGCTCGTACGTGCTCGATAGGCAAACGGAAAATTCACGGTGAGGCGACGAGCGCGGGGCGGCGAGGCGTGTGAGGGGTCGTGAGCACGCGCGCGTGCGCGGTCACGGGCCAGGGAGGCTTCGGTCAAGGGTGGCCCTGCTCGTGTCGCGTTAGATCGAACAGTTTCGTGACTGGATTCCATTCCGTATGGTTGCCGACTTGCCGGTTCGGCGATCGCTGGCCTGTTTCCAGCTCGGTGTCTCCCTCAACTGTTGGATATATTAAGGGAGCGTTCGAGTGTTGGTTATGGAAAAAGTTACCATTGTTTTTTAAGCATGTTTTTTAAACTATTAAGTTTTTTTAAAAAAATTTATATAGAAGTTGTTTAAAAATTCATATTAATCTATTTTTTAAGTTTAAAATAATTAATATCTAATTAATCATCTGCTAATGGTTCACCTTATTTTGTATGATCCTCTTTTTTTTTTTCGCTCACTTCCGAGCTATGCCTAAGGCACCCTTCGGAAGTGCGTTTTGCTATGACTTATAAGTCACACACTAAATAAGAAAGGTTATCAGCGTGTGATTAATTAAGTATTAACTATTAAAAACTTGAAAAAATAGATTTATTTAATTTTTGAGATACTTTCATATAGAAAGTTTATGCAAAAAACATAACGTTTCGTGTTTCGAGAAGAGTGCTAACGGAAACCAGACAAAGCCATAAGCCGAAAAGAACACTACCTAAGGCACCGTTTCTTAACAGCTCATGGCATGAGCTTCTTTATCGATTTTCATGAGCATGTTTTTCAAATTGTTAAATGGTACGTTTTTAACAAAACTTTTCTTTATAGAAGTCCTTTTAAAAAATTAAATAAATCTATTTTTTTAAATTTATAATAGTTAATACTCAATTAATTATGTAACTTGTCTTGTTTTACATATCAGAATCTAATTAGTCATTTCGAACGGGCCGTAAGCTGTGTGGGTTGGACGCGTAGGCCAAGCCTCTGGCACGACGTGAGTTAAACATGGGAGCGTGGGGTCACATACGCTCTGGACAATTGGGACTACTACGGAGCACCATTTTGTGTTTTATTATATGTATTGTCACGCCCAAAAATTTACCAAAAATTTTCAAAACTAATTTATGCATTAAATTTTCGTCCAGGAATCAGCTGAGATACACAAATCGATAATTGGATAAACATAACCAAAAATGATAAACGATAAATACTTACAAAAGAGGCGCTTAGTTCTCACATAGAAGAAAACCGCAGCGGAACGACAATCCTAGTGAAGCTTCAGCACCAATTTACAGGCAACTCAACTGGGGTGTAAGCCAAACAACAAAACTTCTCTTCCTCGCAAAGTTTCACTCTGATGATTACAATATTGTAAGACTGAGTGCTACCCACCATACTCAATAAGCCACACATGGAAATGCAAATAATGTAACAATGTTCCAAAAGAAAGGCATAGTATGGCTTATTCATATAAAACAAGATTTAAAATATTTGCATTTAAAAAATACTTTAAAATAATATAGTTTAATTATTATCAACTTTGTACCAATCACCGAACAAAACTCTAATGCAATTCAGGTCTAAACCATGACTTTCTAAACTGGAGGTATCAAGTTCCATCATTTATTATCATTAATGAGTAGTGTGGGACTAATCACGAAAAATATTGCTAGGCCACTCATTAACCGCGGCACTAGTCGAACAGTTTTACTCTGACTAGAGGTGTACGAATTTACCCATAAAACACAGTTCTACACATGTCACCATGCCTCAAAATACCACCATAGTACTGCAAAGAGAAAAACCGTGACAAGACCTTTCATGCAACTCGCCCAACAGAAGAGCCACCCGCTGAACCACCTGTCTCCGGTAGGAACTGATCAGATGCCCAACAGGGAGACGGTACAACACCCAAAAACATGGACTTATTGACGACTGCCATGGTGGTCTTATTGACACAGCCACATCACACCGTGGGGCCTCTTGTTGAACTTGCTACACGTCTAGTAAAGCCATTATCCATTCTAGCTTGTGGTTAGTACGATATTACTCCGCAACAAGTAGTTTGCGAACTGGTCCTTAAATGTCATGAGCACCACTAGCAACATCATCATTCCATGTGCTCGCAACCCACCATCAGTCAAGTTTTAATTGGTATATTAATTAACCAACCAATTAACCAGCCATACCCAACTGTTGTGAAAATATAGTCTTAAGCCATTAATTATAAATTAATCATTGGTAACTGAATGGTTTTCCCCGCATAAAATGACCCTAGTCTTTCTAAGCATTGGCTAAGCAGATCCTAAATAAACTAATTAGACCATAAAATAGCCATCTAGCTAGTTCATATTAATTACCTAGGGTATCAAGGTACATGTAACAATAACAAAACAGCCATAATAATCAAGAAATACTGGATAATAAATAAATACTCGTAATAATGGTATTCAAAAACATTGCATGCAATACCGTTACAATAAAATAGTTTTCATAAATAGGATCAATATGCTCAAGGGGATTGTCGTGTGACTTGTCTTGTAATAGAAAAGCCTTGAACAGGTCTTCTGAACTTTTCCTCGATCTTCGCTCCCTTTTGAATCAGTGGAAAATACGTGACTACACATAAAACGAGAAAAAACTCTAAGAAACTACAAATAAACAGTACATAAAAAGTACATAAATAGGTAGATAATAATTTTAGATGAATTTAAGAAGAAGAACAGGTCAAATCGAAGTTCGAACGGAAAAGTTATGCCCCCGGAAGTTCGAATTCAGAGAAAATCCAAAAAGAAATAGAGAAGTAATATTCTCTATAATATTATTGGATTTTTGGATTAATATAATTATTTAGATAATTATTGACACATAGGACCCATTGTCATAAACTTAGCCTATGGTGAACTGAGTTCACAAGACAGAGGGTGGAGAGAGCTAGTAGACAAGCTGAGGTGACGATGAGGTGGGTGCCGACGTGACGATTAGGGCTGATATGGCTAGGGTTGAGGGTTATGGAAATCCTACGGCTCGGATCAGATGTGGAGATTGGACGATTGAGATTCACTTTGGTTATTATGAGGACCGGACGGCTCCAGTTCGATCACGGCGATGGACGATTAAGATTGGATCGGGGATCTGTGCGTGGGACCCATTTGTCGGTCACAGAAGAGGAGAGACGCCCGGGGCCCACATGTTGGCATGGCCAGGGCGGCATGCTCACGCGCCCGCCATGGCGCAGGGCGCGGCGAGGCTAGGACGGGGAAAAACACCGGCAGCGAGGGCAACCGGCTGTAGCAGGGATGGTGGCGCGGCAGCGGGGCGACGACGAAGGCGACACCGGCGGAGGGATGGCGAGTCGAGGACGGCGCGGCGGACGGAGGAGTCCGGCCGCACCAAGGAAGCCCTCTGGGACGGCGAGCCGACGGCGCAACGCGGCAGGAGAGGGAGGAGATGGGAAGGCCGAAGCCCGGATGCTTACCGCGGCGGCTTCGTGGTAGCGAAGACGACGACTGCGACCGAACGCAGCGGCGGCGGCATGGAGCAAAGGTGCGGCTAGGGAGCAGGGGCGGCGGCGGCGGAATTAGGGCACGGACAGGAAGAGAAACCGTGCAATATATAGGGAGAGGGGAGGAGGCTAGGGCACGGCGGGGTGGCGGCGCCGATGGATCTGGGCGGCGGCTGTTGCGAGGGAAGGCGCTGGCGGTGGCGCAGGCCGGGGAAGGGCGAGGGCCAAGGCGGCGGCAGCGGCAGGCCGGGCTGAGGCGCCGTAGGAGCAGGTTGGGCTGGGGGCAGGGGCAGCTCGGGCTCGGCCGGCTTGGCCCCCAGGACGAAGAGAGAGAGAGGAGGAAAGGTGAAGGGAGGAAGAAGGAAGGAAGGAGAAAGAAGAAAGGAGAAAAAGAAAAGAAGGGAAAAAAGAAAAAGATGGAAAAAACGAAAAAGGGAGAAAAGGAAAGGCAGTTTTTCGGAAATTTCCAAAATTGGAAAATATGAAGAGAAATATATGATCAACAAGGATTTTTGAAAATATTAAAGATTTCCGTACGGAATATTAGAATGCAATATCGGACATTTTTTGGTAATAGGGATATTTAAGAATAATTAGACATCCGAAATTTTGAAATACTCTGGGATTCGAGGATGAAGAATATTTGGTGCGAATTGAGGGAATTAGAATATCCAAAATATTAGGAGCATTTTGGAGTCGGAAATTTTAGGAATATTTATGAAATCTGGAATTTTGGAAAATAGAGAATATTTTTGCGGTGATCGAGAAACTTGAATATTCGAGGAATAAAGAAACATCCAAAATATATGAATATTTTGTGGATTCGGAAATCGGAGAATATTTTGTGGAGTTCGGAATATCGGGAATTTTAGAGATATTTAGAATATGAAAAATATTCTTCGACTTGGTAATTGGAGGATATTTCGTGAGAACACTGGAATATCGGAAAATTAGAGACATTCGGAAATTTATAAATATTCTAGGAATAAAGGAATTGACGAGAATATTCTACGAAGACTAAAATAAGGCAAATCTCGAAAGATTCCTAGGGTTCATCTTCAAAGGAATTTCAATGGAAAGGAGTTTCTAAGAGTCGAACAAATATAGGGGATTTTAAGGTTTTGGAAACGGCACCTGGTATGATAAGTTAGAGGGACAGGGGGGTCTGAATCAAAGAGAAAAGGATTGGACCAGAAACGACCCGAGATTGGGAAGAGAAAAGGATTTTATTTTCTATTTATTTAATTACTAAAATGATCTTTGTTATCTTAAAATTAATTCTGGAGCTCCGAAAAATCCGAGAAAATTTTAGAGAGTTCATTAAACCATAGGAAATTTACCAGAAGTAAATACCATTATGAATCACAAAGAAATTTATTATTTTAAATACTTAAATGCTTAAAATATTCTGACAAAACCCCAAAGAATATAATAGCATCCAAGCATTAATTAAAATTTCAACTTGGGATTTTTAATATTGGAAATTTTATAATTTTATTTAAACACTTTCACAAACAATTTTTCTAGTGTATTCTTATATTTTTGTTTACCGATAATAATTTGTAATAACGCCGATTTTCAAGGTGTGACATGTATGGTCTAAATGTGGGGCAGGGCTAGTACGCGTGCTGGTTAAGTAACTCGCGCACGTGGCAACCGTACGCCGTAATCTCTCGTTAAGCACTAATTACCCCCTTAATCACCATTATTAGTGTTTAATGATTCTTAATTATAATATGATACATAAATATACATAGTTAAAAGTTTTATATTTTAGTTGAAGGTTTCTAAAATCTAATTAAAAGTTTCAAATTTTGGGTTGAAAATTTCAAATTTTGAATATATTTTTTAGATTCTTAGTTGATAGTTTTTAAATTTGAGTTGAAAGTTTCGAAAATTGAATTAAAAGTTTCAAAATTAGAGATAAAGGTTTTAAATTATTAGTATAAAGTTTACTCGATTTTTTAAATATTTTATTTTTCAATATTATTATTTTTTACTGTACCTATACATTGCGACCGCTGTTACGCGCGTGCGTAGCAGCTTTTCCGCTAAATGTGATGTTATCGTGCTTGGATTATACATTTGGAATTAATGGCACTATTATTTTGATGTTGCTTTTCTACTTGATCCCTGGTCCCTATTGCTTAGTTTCTGGCAGTCTTTGTACGGATCATGACACGCATCCTTAGCTATTTGGCTATGGTTAAGATTCAGAATGGATCTACTAGCAGTGTCGGGTGTGCACCAACACACAATTTAGAGACATTCCCATGTGATTTTAAAAAATAAAGTTTGTAGAGTAATTATTAGAATCTCCATAGTTTATTCGTGCTACACTAGGGATGGACGTGAATCGGCTCACAGATAGTCCTTGGCCGGCTCTAGTTCGTTTAGTTGAAAATAGAGCCGGTCACAGATTACCTATGAACCAACCCACGCCTATTCCTAAGCTACACCGATATGGCAATATACCAATATGGTGTAAACTTTTTTTAGTTAACATGTTTATGTCTAACATGTGTCATATTGCAATGGTCGAACTAGCTTTAGATAGTTTGTGCGTACATCCCAGGTTAAAAAAAATCACGTCCCTTTCTTTTACTAAAAATCAATTCTCCAAATCCGGCCACCCTCCTGGATCACACCCCTACATTTTCAGTCGTCACTTCTCACCACCCTTTGCTAGGGATATAGGACCCTTTCGCCAGGGCTTCAGCTCCTAAATTCTAACTGTTATAACGCATTGTTTTCAGCGAGACGTTAAACGATATTTTGTTAAAAATTACCCATCAAAATTTCGATCTTGTGTGATATGTCATAAGCCGTGCCTGGATCTCAGTTTGTCTTCCTGTCCTCGATCTCGTAATCTATCCTCTAAAAAACCTCCGTTCCAAAATAATCCTCGAATTCGAACCGTCGTATTCGAGTTCGCTCCAAAACCCTAACGTCAAAGTTCCTTAGATCCTCCATCGGAAAATCTCCGTTTTAGTATCCATTCCGAAGATATGAATCGAAACCGTAAAAGATATCCCTTTTGATCCCCGCCCTAAAATTCCCTTGTTTTCTCTCTCCCCTGAGTCCCTGAGAAAATCCCAAGTTTCAATATGCAACTTGGAATCAAACCTCTATTCAAAAATCCCTTCCTAGCAATATATGTATATACATATATATGTATACATGCAAATATACATGTATCAACCCCCAAATCCCTGCAAGTTTCCCCAAATTCAATTTACCATTAAATTGAATTTGAATTCTCTCCCTCTTAGAAACCCTCTCTTTGATTTCTCTACCAGAAGATCCTTACAGGCGCCCACAAATTTGAATGCAACATTTGAGTTTGAAGGCAAACCCTTGAAATCCTTGAATTCCTCTCAAATACTCAAAATACAAAAAGGTCCCATTTCCAAGACTACCAAATTTATTCCCCTGGACCCCTTCCTTGAATCCTGGTTTTCCAGAGTCCAAATATATATATTTTGAATCGAAGAATCAATTCAAAATTTCAAATATCCCTTCAAAACAAATCTTAGAGAAAATAAAAAGAGTCACTGCTCCTCTGGGCCGTAACCCTCCCTTCTCCCTTTGGCCCAGCCACCCTCCCTCACTCTTATCTCTCATCCTCACTCTAGGCCGAGCTCCTCCCACCGGCCCAGCATCGGGTAACCACCGTGAGGGGCGCTTGGCCAGCGGATTCCTACCACGTGTCTCGGCTTCCAGCTCTGCACCGCCCGATCCCCTTAACAACCGCGTACCGCCCGCGAGCAGCGATTGCTGCCACATGTCCCCGAGGCCACACATCGCCGTCGATCGCCCGCGCCGCGTGTGTTCGCCCCGCACCATGCGATTTCCACCGTGTGTTCCCCCGTGCGTTGTGCCAGCCGCATGATCTCCGTAACGGATGTGCACGCGCCCCGCAGTTGGATCCGCGCCGCGTGGCCCGTGCGCCCTGAAGCAGTCGATCTTGCCCCGACAGTGCGTCTTCCAGCTCCCGTTGTCCCCCATTCTCCCTGTTCACACCCCCATTCTGTTCGGCCAAATGCCGCCATGGATCTTCCATGCCACGTCGGTCCCCGCCTGGTCCTGCTTGCGCCGCAAGCAGCCAAGGCTTGGACGGCCACTCCCATCACTCCTACCGCCCTTCTTTTCCCTCCTCTTTCTCACCACCATGCTGCCCTATCCCACAGCGGCCCACCTCTGTGCTACTTGTCGGTGATGACGCCCCGAGCACCCCACCTTGACTGAGTCTCCCAACGAGCCCGTGCTACAAATTCAAAATGGATCGGGCTCCGCCGTTCGATCCATCGCCTCCCACCGACCATTTCATCGTCGTCGCGAATCGGTCTCCCGCTCGAGACATCTCCATGCCGTCCCGGCCAATCTCTCCCCTCCATGATTGTGCTGCGGAGCCCAACCATGGAGAAATTCCCACCGTGCCCCGAACTGACCTAGTTGAACTCCATCTATAAAACCCCCAACAATTTTCCCCTCCTTGTTCCCCCCTTTGGCCCTGCCTCCTGGACGCCGCAAGTCGCCCATGGCACCGCTCCCCATCGTCACTCGGCCACCTTGGGCACTGTAACGACCCGCTTTCCTTTTCCCTGTTGTAACTGGTTTTCTGGATCTTAATCTTTTCCTATCCTGTCAGCTGTGCCTCCGTTTTCCCTCTCCCCGGCCAGCCGACTACCTTCTCTCTTGTGCCGAGTAGAGTTGCTACTCAGTCCTTGTATCCTGCCCTTATCCTTGTCTTACTCGGACCTCTTTGCTGCCGAGTGAGCACGGTGATGTGGCCGACTACCTTGTTGAGACCTGTTGCTTCTTTGTCCCCCCGAGTTGCACCCGCCCGTTGGACGCTGACTACCGAAGTGGTGAAGAACTAGTCTTCACCTACCCGCAGCACCGTTTGGACCAGTGGTCAGTCCGAAGCCCGGTCAGTGAGATTTCTCCAACCTGTCCTAGCCTTGACCTTAATGTCTCATCGCAGCTACAGTGCCTGCCAACTCCTCTGACCAGTTGGACTCCAAAGTCACTTCCTGTCATATCCCTGTCAGTTCATCTTGACTTCCTTGCTCCACCCGTTGCCCAGCTCCACCGTGCCTCAACCTTGCACGTCGGCTATATATATGGCCAACCGTGCCCCCTTCTTCCTTTGTTTTGCAAACCGGCCAGCTCCAGCTCTGCTAAGTTTTCATCCTCTCAAGCTTTGGAGCTCTGTCGCCTGGTTCGCAAGCCTGGTTCAGCCGACTGCCCCCTTTTCTGCAGCCGACTACTTCTTGATCCTTTTTCTTGGTGTTTTACTTCTCCTGCTTATCAGTGTTTCTTTCTGCTTGTTCAGAACCTGAACCGGTGGACGATCCCGAAGCCACCTTCGCCGAAGAAGACCCCTCCTTGGAACAAGGCAAGCCTCTTTGATCATATCGTTTCCCATATATGCAAAACTATGTTGTTTGGAAAATATATGCATGCTTAGTTACACCTTTTTAAACTGTTGGCCTCGGTTATGCAAGCGCAACCGATGGACCCGCCCAGTAGTAGCACTTATTTGGTAGGATGTTGTTATATTTCCCCCTTGAAGAGCCCCACAAATGGCACGCTAGCATCCTATCTGAGGATACGATGCCGAGTAAATGGCTTAGCTCTGCAACGTTGTTTGTCGTTGGGAAAAATGATGGGTTTTTACTAAACAGTTTGGAAAACCCGATACCTTGTGTATCGGCGCGTTTTGTGAAATAAAGGAAAGATTTGTGAAAATCTTGATGTACAGAGACAGTGCCTGTGTGGCTTGGCTATGTATTATCATTAAGGATCGATTCCCATGGCGTAGATTTGTTTGTCAGTGATTTGTGAAAAGTGTTTGATGGAAAGGGAACCGTGACCTGAGTTTGCCGAGTAAGCAAACGGAAGGCCTGTGTGGCCAGAAACGGATCTGTGTGGTCCGGGGTGTTAAGCACCATAAACAAGTGTATGAAAGTAAACAGGATGAAGATCATGCTCCCGGGTTGTAGCCAGGGCAGCAAAGTTTAAGCCCCCGGGTTGTAGCCAGGGCGGCAATTCAGTCTTCGGGTTGTAGCCAGAAGACGGTGATGAGCACGCTCCCGGGTTTGTAGCCAGGGCAGCAGTGTTCTAGCTAGCTGGTTGTAGCCAGCCTAGCGGGCATTTAGTGCCATGATCATGCTCCCGGGTTGTAGCCAGGGCAGCGATGATGAGCCCCCGGGTTGTAGCCAGGGCGGCCGACTAGCTAGCTGGTTGTAGCCAGTGTAGCGGGCATCAAGTGCCACAGCTGAGATTTGGTTGTAGCCGAGTCTCAGGGTCAACGAGTGGTTGTAGCTACTCGGGAGATAAAGGACCAACAAATGCAAAGTAAAAGATAATAAGAACATGTATGATTATGCTTGATTCTTTAAGTGGTGAGTTGTTGAAAAGCAACTTGCGGATTGGATGGAGGCGTGAGCCTCTGTCCGCCAACTAAAATTTGGAACTCACTAGTGTTTGCAAAGAAAAGAGTTTAATAAGGCAGTCTTTCGCAAATGAAACCCTTAGCTCTTCTTGTCTAACCAACATGGCATCATTTCCGGCTTGCTGAGTACGAAAGTACTCACCTTGTTCATATATATATATAGTAGGTTTTGGAGTGGAAGACGAAGATCCGACTGCTGCCGAGTTCCTCCAAGACCAGGCCGACTACGAAGACCTCTGAAGGTTTCGAGCCTAGTTCCCAACCGAGCCTGTGGAGTAGTTTCTGTCCAGCTTCCGCCCTGTTCTGCTGTTTCGATAGTTTACCAGTTGATTATTTTGCCCATCCCGGGTCTGTCCTGGATGGATCTCCTTGTACGTATATGTAAGTACTCTGTTATGTATTATTGTAACTCTGTGTTGTATCATTGTTGTGCGTACCCGACTACTGATCCTGGGATCGGGTGCCTTATGCACATGGTGGCCTTCCACCTAGTCGGGAGGCGCCACAGGCACGCCCTTTCTTCCAGAGCCGGGCCGATCGCTGTGGACTCCGCTCCTCCTTCTCGGCCCTAAATCCCTCCCCTCCGCCAGCCATCCGTCGTCGTGGCAATCTCCAACCAGCAGTGAGCTTGGCCAAACAACATGTCTGTGTCCCCCTTTTTTTTGGAGCACGCGTAGAAATCGAGTGCCTACCTGGATGTTTTGACCATCACCATCCTCTCTCCCCGAACCGCCGCCATGGCCGTCGTCGCCGTCTCCTCGCCTTTCTCTCTCTCGTCGCCTTGGACTCTCATCGCCGACCTCTCCTTTCGGTGAACCCCGGTTAGACCTCCCCTTGCCCCGTGGAAACCATGTGAGAAGAAGTGCACCATCTACCGATTTGGAACTCCGCTTTTAATTCCTCGGCTCGTCCCTCGTCCCGCCATGGTTGTCGAGCTTCGCCCCTTTCTTGTCTCCGCCGCCTCTGCCTCATCACCGTCAGCAGCCCTCCATCCCTGGTGACGCCATCAGAGCCGCTCAAATGTTTCGTCTTGACCTCTGCTCCTCGCTGGCGCCACCGCTCGCCGCCGCTTGCCTCGTTCACAGTATTCGTCTCTCGCGTTGTAACGCCCAGAAATTCGCACCGAAATTCTGAACATTAATGTGTATAAAATCCCTACCCAGGAAAGCCAGGGTACACAAACCAAGTTGCCATACAGAGTGTCTTACAAACAGAGTAAAATGTATATTACATAAATGCAGCGGAAAAAGGTAAAACGAAGTCTATAAACATCTGGCCAAGCAGCCGCTTCCATCCCATAGGCACCTTGACGGCGGAGCCAGCCTATTCCTCAGAATGATCTTCATCTGACGCGTTCTCCAACACTGGGGGGAAAATGGGAGCAAGGCTGAGTACCACCCACAGTACTCAACAAATCACACCCACAATTATGCATATGCACAGGGTACAAAGATGGGATAGGGTTTATTTGCGGAAAAGCAGTTGCAAAAGGGAGTAGTTCACAAACAGTAAAAAGTTGATTTAATTAACAATATTAACTTCCACCGATTAACGTTACACCACGTTAACCAGGCCCAACCATTCCCAACTGATTGACGCTAAACCACGTCAACCAGTCTCCATTGATGAACGCTACACCACGTTCACCAGACACCTTCGGGTACCGTTACACCACGTTACCCAGACTCCACTGATTAACGCTACACCACGTTAACCAGTCACCACCGGACAACGTACCACGCTGACCCGTTTTTCTTGATCAACGCTACACCACGTTGACCAGGCCGCACTGATGGAAGTTACACCACGACCATCAGGCGTAACTGATGAGAGTTACACCACACTCACCAGTCTCCACCGACCAGCGTTACACCACGCTAACCGGTCACCCCCAGTCAGCTCAACCACGCTGACCGGACTCAACACCTTCCACACACCAGTTTTGATAAAATCAGATTATTTATCTAGGGTGAGACTAATCACGGTGAGTCTTGGCCAATGTGCCCATAACCGCGGGCGCGGCTATTCAAATAGTTTTACTCTGATCAGAGGTGTATAACTGTACCCACAAGACACAGCCCCCACACACGTTCCCGTGTGCCAGTACATCACCACGATGTCCCGTACGAGGCTGTGACAGGACTGTTCACGCAACCTCTCCCTAACCATCCACACCACGCTGAGGTTGCACCTGCTGACAGGGCATGCCATATTGGCCAGGCTACCCCCCTTGCGCCACGGTGAATCCGGCAGCCGATCAACCCTACCCCGGGCCGACCCAACTCCATCACGCCCACCCTCTTCTTCGGTGCCTAGGAGAGGGAGAAGAAACGCTTCAAGCCCAGCTGTTGCCCACGCTGGCTTGTGGCAAGTACGGGAAGTTGCCCAAGTGGTTCCCGCAAACCGGTCTTTAATTGCCATGGGTGTGACAAGCAAAACCATACACCCATAGCCCACCATTTAGGTCAAAATTTTAGGAATTTAACAACAGCCTATCCAAGGTTCCATTTTTCCGACATTGAGTCGAGTCATATAAAAGAAATAGTATTTAATTCCCATGTGAGCTATGTTGCTAAGCATGGCTAAGCATTCCTAAGAATTGTAAACTAGTCACATTATTACCCTGGTGACAAGGATTTAGTTATCAAAACTAAGGCTGAATCCTAACATTGTATAGGCAATACCAATCCACATGAATTATTAAAATAATGCAGTTTATTTAAGTAAACAAAGCAATTTTAGCGAAAAATGGGTACAAAGTGATCAAGGTAACAGTGCGACTTGCCTTGCTCCGGCTCAAGGTATTCGGCTACGATCTCGAAATACGCAGGAGAATTACCGGCGTCGGATTCTACAACAAACAATGCATAAATAATTAAAAACAGTACATGGGTCAATCAAACATGGGCTGAAAGTATTTTTAATGGATTCTTGGCATTTTTCTAGATTTAATGAAATTTGAATGGACTTAATCAGAGTTCGTATGAAATAGTTATGATTTATTGAAGTTTTACAGCTATTTTCAGAGTAAATATAATTAACCAGTGATTTAATGCGCATTAACCGATTTATGATGTCACCAGACCGGGAAGCCAGCGCCGACGGGCGGGCTCCACCAGCCAGTGGCGAGCGAGAGGCAGGCGCACGGCGGACCAAGTCCACGCGGCCGAGAGCGGGCGCACCACGTGGCGCCACCGCGGGCAACCACGCGGGCGAGCGAGCGGGCGGGCGGCCCTGATCTGCCACCCAGCAGATTGGACGGCCCCGGGGAGCGGCGGCCGAAGCCAGCCGTCCCGAGCGGGAGGCGGCGGCGCGCACGCGACCCGACAGTCGACGACGGCGACCACACGGAGGGACGGAAAGGAACGGGAAAACGGAGGGGGTTCTCACCGGCGGCTCGCGACGGCGAGCGACGGTGCGAAGACGACAGTGGCGACGAAAAAGCGGCGGCGGCCTCGGGACGACGTTGGCGACGGAGCTCCGACGGCGGGGAACGGGCGAGAGGCGATTGCCGAGGTGTCCTGGAGGATGAGGAGGACGGGAGAGGAGTTAGAGCGGAGAATGGAGACAAGGCGCGGCAGGAATTACCGGCCGGGGTGGAAACGGAGGACCGATACTCACCGTGCGCGCGGGCGAGGCGGTCCGGCGAGCTTCGGCTTCCACGGAGTGGCGGCCGAGATGCGGCGCGGTGCGGCGGAGGTGCAGGCGGTGGCGGAGTAGCCTGGCGGCGTCCGGAACGGCGGCGAGCGGCGGCCGGAGGCGGCGAAAAACGGTGGAGCTCGTGTGCGCGGTGGCGACGGGGTTCTGGGGCACTGGAAAGCTCGGCGTGTTGGGGAAAAGATGGAGGAGAGGGTGGAGATGGTTTTTATACAGTCGTTCGGGAGAGATCGAGGCCGAACGGCTCCAATCGTGCACGGGAGAGTGGATGGCGGCGTGGGCATCGTGTGCGAGATTCTCGGGAGAGAGGGGACGTGGACGCCGGAGAACTCGGGGGAGTGGGACGGACTCGGTCCGCGACCGTTTGAACGAGTGGAGAGCGCGGGGGATAAGGCGGGAGGCGGCGCCTGATCGGACGGCTCCGGGGAATTTCCCCTCCGCCTGATTCGGACGGAGGAGGAAGATGATGCTGACAGGCGGGCCCGGCCTGTCAGCGGGAGGTGCGTGGGCGCGGGTGCGAGCGAGGGCACGGGCGCGAGGGCGAGGGCACGGGCACGGGGACGGGCGCGAGCACGAGTGCGGGCGCGGGCGCGGGCGCGGGCGCGAGGGCGAGGGTGCGGCAGCGGGGGCACGGGCGCAAGGGCGCGGGGGCGCGGGCGTGAGGAGGAAAAGGCCGGGGAGGAAACCGGCCTGCGGCACAGTGCTGGGCCGGCGGCCCAGCAATGGAGAAAAAGAGGAAACAGAGAAAACAGAAGGGAAAAGAAATGGAAAAAGATTTCCAGGACGATTTAAATTCCGATAAGCGTATTTGATTTATTAAAAATAGTTCATGTGCTCTGTAAATTCTACTAAAATCCAGTTAATGTATTTTGGCACAGAGAATACAAGAAAAATATTCCCCGCCACGATAATTTATTATCTTGTATTTTACACCATCAATTAATTCCTCTAGCCTTTTTAAATTTATTTTCTTAGGTATTTTCTCCGGTAAAGTTTCTGTGTAGCTAATACCAGGGTGTGACACGCGTGCCGTCGGCCATCAATCTTCACAGCCTTACCGCTGTCCTGCTCGGGCTGAGTCTCGCCTCTCCCTCTCTCCTCCGTGTGGATGCCAGCTCGGCATGGCTCGGGCCCGCGCGCGCTGAGTCGGCAGTTCGTTCCCTGTGCAAACACCTAATCCGTGTGAACCCAGTGCTCGACATGTGGGCCCATGTTCTCCCGGTACACCGTACACCGCCTCCGTGCACTCCCTTCCTGTTCTCTCTCCATAACTAGATGAACCCGGTCCATACATCAACCGTCACTGACAGGTGGGCCTCCTCTTCTATGTCCACTGCAAGCCACACCTAGGAAGTGTGTACTCACTGTCGACCGGGCCCAGAAGTCAGTGAGCCACCCCTTTTCCCTTGAGCCACTGCCATGTGGGCTGCCTTATCCCTCTCTTCGGCCAACAACTGCCCACCCTGTGCAACCCTATTGGAGGCTGACAATTGGGCCCCATTCCCAGCTGCCCACTAGCTCTCTCTCTCCCCCTTTCACATGGGCCCCATCAGTCAATGTTTTCACCCTAGCTCTCTCTCTATTCACTAACTGGTGGGCCATAACTAGCAGTGGGCCCCTACTGTAATTGACTCCAGGGAATATTCCCTTGGATATTCCTTCCTAGAAACCAAATAAATCTTTTGTCCTTTATCCAAAAATCCAATTAAACTTCGAAAAATCATATCTTTTTATCCGTGATTTCAATTGACTCCGTTCCAACTCCAGTAATTTTCTAAAATTGAGATTTATCTTATGGCACTATTAGTAGTACTAAATAGGGTCTTTTTATTGGTCTTTGTGTAGATTTTGAGTGTTTGAGCATAGTAAACAGTCGTCGGAAATTCGTTTCGGAGCGGATTTCGCGGCGATTTCTCGAAAACGCGTGAAGACCAAGAGTAAGGCAAGTCACCTTTGACCAATCGAGTCTATAATTGAAATTAAATTATTTTAATTACAAAATTGCATCGATAAGCGTGCACTGATCTGTTCAGTCCTGTCTGTGAGTCAGATCGGTGGACCTACCCAACTTTGCCGCATTAAATACTTCCTTGCTGATTGAAATACCCCGTTCCCTTGGAACCACTGCTGTCGCACCTTGGTATTCATGCACCATTGTACGAGTACTGACGGTTGCTCCTTTAAACTTAAAAATTGAGAAACTTCCTAGGTAAAATGTGGTTTTACGAAACATTTGGAAAACCCGACACCTAGGTTGGTGCGTTGTGAAAGAAAAATAAGTTTCAAAAATGAAGATTCGCGACATAAGGCCGGTCCGGTGTGTGTGATGCCTGTGTGGTCGCCTTAAGGACCGATTTCTTGGGAATTTCATCCGAGCACATGGCAGTACAACCACATGGGTGATATGGGATAATCCTTGGCTGAGTAACTAGCATGCCATTGGACCATGGATCATGCGGGAGGGCGTCAGGGATGCCTCCTGGGTTCTTGGCACAGCATGGTCTCGGACCTACCCTATTGTTGGTCTCAAGGACCCCTCCAGTTGGCATGGAGTAACCTGGGATGGCTTGGGAAATGCCTTGTCACGAAACCTCTACGTCACCAAATTGTACCCAATCCATGTGAGCTGGTGACTAGAGTAAGTCACGTCATGTGGGTAAAGTGTACCCCCTCTGCAGAGGTCTAAATTGTTTGAACAGCCGTGCCCATGGTCATGGCCGAATGTGAGGTGATTCCTTAACGTAGTTTTGTTTTATTCTGTTTGCAAATGTGTGTGGTTTGGGAAATGTGGGAAGGAAGTGCCATCAAGGACGCTGGAGGTCTGATGACATGGCTTGGCTATCATGGACAGCAAGACTCGAGAAGTCCGAGGAAATGTTTTGGCTCTGAGAGCCGATTGATGTGAATTCTTGAGATTGTGAAAATTGGAAAAATAAAGATTGATACATTTTCACTCCGATCAGGCGAGACCCACCTCGCCCAGATTGTTAAGAAGCACACACTTAGTAGATTTAAAAGAATTTAAATAAACAGATTACAAAATATTCAGCCTCTCTTTGAAGCCTGCAACAAACCACCTAAGTTTCCTTGACTTGCTGAGTACGTAAATACTCACCCTTGCTCAATATATATAGTTCTCCGTCGGGAGCTAGAGCTGGAGTTGCGGTGAAGTGAAAACTAGGGTTTTGTCCTAGTTCCCAGCCGTTGCCTGTGTGCTAGGACTTAATCCGTTGTTTCGCTGTTGTCACTGCCTCTATGTTGTTCGTTGCTGTCTCCGGCTTGCTTCAAAGCTGCAACATAAGTTAAGGTATATGTCTATTTAATTATTGAAGGTTCTGCAATGATGCATGTCTGATTCCGTGGATACCAACACTGTATCCTGGGACTAGTATCGGTATCACGGTTCCGTGGAAAGGCAGTTCGCGTTGTTTTTCTGCAGCACGCCTTATTTGTTGTTGTTGTACGGCGGTGCCAGATCGGGGTATGACAGAGATGGTATCAGAGCATAGGTTGGCTCTAGGACCGAAACCCCCTAATAGGATGGTAATATTTGAATATAAAATATTTGTGAAAAACTAAGGAGTTCTTTTCCTTTTGGTCTAAATTTGTGAAATATCTTTGTCTGTTTTCCCTCCCTACATCAAATGTAGAAGCTAGTCTCGTGCTATGTCTTCCGCCCTGGAACCCGCCTGTCATCACGCCTAGTTGATTAAAGATGCACTTCTGCCTGGCGAGTTAATAGATTGCCCTCGATAATGGTTGACCTTAGCATCATCGCCCACTCAGTAGGAGTTGTGGCGAAGCAGTGCGTGTGTGATGTTGTGCTTGGTAGTCCGTGTTCAGGTGTGGGACCAGTTAGGCTACTGACTGGGAGACGGTTACGTCTTTACTCCTGTTCCCCCCGATCGTTCTGACTGCAGTCAAACATATGGCACGTCGCACCAACCGCTAGACCCGTGCCCTCAACCACCATGGAACCAAGAGCAACTCAATCCAATCTATCAACTCTAAGCGCCTGGTTCACCAAACCAGCCAACAAAAGACAGAAAGTACACAAGCAACTGCATTTGAATCAACCACCCATGTTTTCAGATCACTCCAGCCAACTCTACTCTATTTTTAGTGGAGCTGAACCGTTTGTGTTATAAACCGACACTGATAGACCATCAATAACCAAATGCGAAAGACGTCATAGGAGATCTAAACACGATGACGACACCGAGGCATGATATTTGTTAATGAGATTCAACCAAAGCCTACATCCCCAGGACACTGATTACGGGCTCTCCTCTCTAATCCAGCATAATTACAGCGTATTAGAGTTACAACGACCATCAACCGGTACGTCGCCGGCCAATCGCTCTCTCTCTTGCTGCATTCTGCTAAGTCGGCATGCGGTTACAGCAGGTCCACCTCTCTATTTAAGAGAGAGTCTAGGACAGAGTTCGACTCTAACTCTACCCTAACAGCGGGCAACGGTGGGTCAAATATCATTGTCGGCATCAACGAGACTGTTTGCCAGTACAGGAGCAAGCGCTATTGTGGTAATTTCTTCGAGTGATTCAGGCGACAATGAATTTCTCAAATTATTATGGAGCCAGTCTAAGGTTGCAAAAAGCGTGGATGTTGGATTTGTTAGCTTGGTCCATAAGACATTAAGGAGAAAAGGATTCTCTTCATAACGGTCAAGTGAGTTTGAAATTGTCTATTTGGTGATAACTCATGTTATCTGGCCATGGAGTAGATAAAATCAATGTCAAGACGGAAGATAAAGGTGAACATGTTCTTTGGGGAATCTGAGATGCGCCAACTATGAGTACAATTTTAGTTGTCAAGACGACTGTGATGAAAGGAGAGAAGATGGAGCACTGTTGTAGGTGGAGTCTAGAAGAAGAAGTTACGGGGGGATAGCGAAGTCTCTTGGTGTTAGTGAGCCTGGTGTAGGCTTGTCGAGTGGCTCGGTGTGACCTACAAAAGGAACCAACTCAAGTCCGAATATACGGAGGTTCGCGCATGAAACAAATTCAAGTTGGCGTAGGCATATTAGCAAAGGTGGAGTTTATTAGAATTTGTGCCGAATATGTGTACATAGTTGGTTACCACGTAGGACTTGAAATTGTAATAGGTGTAGGGTAGAGTTAGAGTCGAACTCTGTCCTAGTCTCTGTCTTACATAGAAAGCCACACCTGACTAGAAGGCGACCTATCGGTCGAGGGTTGTTGTAACTCTGATATGCTGTAATTATGCTGGATTGGGGAGGAGCGCCCATAATCAGTGCCCTGGGGATATAAGCTTCAGCTGAACCTCATTAACAAATATCGTGCCTTAGTGTCATCATTAGTTTTGGATCTTCTATGGCGTTCTTCCGAGTTTGGCCATCGATATTAATTTTGGTGCCGATTTTATAATAAGTGGTTTCAGAACGTGAAGTCCTTTATGATCGCTCTGATACCACTTGTTAGAGTGTGCAGCCCAGCCCACCAATCGTGGGCCACCTAGGTCACATTGGGCCTTCTAGCCTACCGGCCCAACTGGAGCCACAACTTTAGGTCATAGGCCTAAACAACCCAAAAGACTAGTCTAATGAGTGAGGACTACTCCCACCTTTTAAGTTGTGCTCCCCCATCATCAATTACCAATGTGGGATTAAACCCAACAATCACCTCCGTCACACATTGGGCCCAATAATCTTCCCTGTCACATCAACCCATGTGACCCTGAAGACTTGTTCCGGGCCTAGCCCAAAAATCTCTCACATCGCATCAGAACCCATGCAACCCCAAAGACTTGTTAATAGGCTCTCCCACCGTACGACCCATGGAAATCGTTCCGGGTTTCAAACCTGGGCTCTGATACCACATGTCAGAGTGTGCAGCCCAGCCCACCAACTGTGAACCACCCAGGTCACATTGGGCCTGCTACCCCACATGCCCAACCAGAGCCACAACTTTAGGTCTTAGGCCTACATAACCTAGAAGACTCTAACACTACCCTAACACCTATTACAACTCCAACTCTCCAAGTCCTAAACTGTAACTGACTACGTATATATATATGAGACAAACTCTAACAAACTCCACCTTGGTGAATATACCACGCCAACTTGAATTCGTTTCTTGCGTAAACCTTCGTTTACCCGAACTTGAGTTGTTTCCTTCTTTGCTGCTCATGCCGAGCTCCCAATGAGCTTGTGCCTGGCTCGCTGCCATCAGGAACGTGCACTGCAACACCAGCATACCCGTCTTCCATGACTCCACCTGTAACAACACTCCCTTGTAGCTTGGACAAACATGAGCATGTTTTCTCACTAGTCATAACAGTCTTTCCGTCTTTCATGATCGTCATGGTCTTCCCATCATGACACAACAATCCTTTCTCATGTAGACTCCGAAGTGAAATTAAACTCTTCCTTAGTCCTAGCATTTGTTTCACATCCCGAAGTAGCATCTCGTTGCCATCATACATCTTGAACTTGACATCACCCACTCCAACAACACAGTAACACGTGTCACCGCCTAAGTGAACAACGCCGAACTCACCAGATTTGTATGGAGAAAACCACTCCTGCTTCGATGTCACATGGTAGGAACTAGCCGAGTCCAACATCCATGCTTCACTAGACTTCTCGTTAGACACTGTGAGTAGCTTATGATTGTTGCTATATGAGTCATCACCATCTGCTGCTAAACTTGCACTTGCACTTCTCCTCTTCTTTAGTAACGGACAATTCCTCCTTATATGCCCAACGTCATGACACTTATAGCAACGTACCACCTTTTTGTCTTTGCCCTTTGACGTCCTCATCTCGTTGTCATGCTTTGCCTTGACTAGCAAACCTTCACCCTGAGAAGCCCACGTTGCATTGTCTTTGATCTTCTCAAATCGTGCGCAAGCAACGCTGAAATTATCTCCTCAGTCTTGATGGTATTTTTGCTGTACGTCAGAGTAGTCACCACATGCTCATAAGACGGTGGAAGTGAGTTCAAAAGAATAATGGCTTTGTCGTCATCCTCTAGTTTCACATCTAACTTGCTCAAATCCATGACCAACTGATTGAAGATGTCCACGTGCTCCCTAAGATCTGACTCTTCTTATATCTGCAAACCGTACAACTATTGTTTGAGATACAACTTACTTGTTAGTGACCTGGACATATACCAGGTTGTCAATTTGTCCCAAATTTTCCTCGGTGAATCTTCTTGCATGACATGGTACATGATCGAATCCAAGAGACACAATCGTATTGTCACATCTGCATGCGTCTTGATTTCCTCCCACTTGTCATCATCCATGTCGAGGGGTTGGATCCCGACTACAGTATTTGTGGACGTATGAGTTGTCTAGTACCAAGGTATCCATCAATATGACTAAAATAAAGCGAGACACGAGATTATACTAGTTCAGTCTCCTGGATCGGGTAATAGCCTGTCGGCGAAATGGGATAGGGGGTCCCACATACCCTGGGGACGCGTGGGTCATCGGCCAAGTCAGTTCCCCGAGGGGCCATCTCGCCTTCGGTCCCGGGGCGCCGCGCCTATCGGCCCCGGGCGCGTCCCCGGGGCGCCCTCGCCTTCGGCCCCGGGCGCGACCCCGGGGCGCCGCCTCTATCGGCCCCGGGCCCGTCCCCGGGGCACCGTACCCACCGGTTTCGGCCCCGAGGCATCGTTGGCCTCGGGCCCGTACCTTGCCTCCGGACGCTATCGTCTCACTCCCTGCCCGGGGCCCACATGTCGGTCTCCGGCAGGATCAATGGACCAGCTCTCCAAATATCAGCATTAATGATGAGGCGACGGGGCACGTTGCCCCTGTCGTCCGCTCCGCCACGCGTAAGTGTCTCAGGACGACCCCCCGTGGACACCTGACTGCTGTCAGAGGCCTTTTGACTTCGGTGGCAAGGGCGTGCGCCGAAGTCAAGCAGTCAGAGATGCTTGACTTCGGCAGTGTGCCCCGTCACATCCCGTCGCGTCCTCACGACTCCACCGCCCGCCGTATACCAACTCCGGCGTGGGTTCGGCAGGCGGACTCGTCCAGCAGGCGGCAGCAGGCGGACGTGCTCGTCAAGACGGCGACAAGACAGCGATAAGACAAGCCATACCTGCTCTCTCATGTAGCTCTCTCTCCCTATCAGCATGTATCTTGGCACTGTGCAATCCCCTTGCTCTATAAAAGGAGGACCAAGCCACCGGCGAAAGGCGGACTCGACGGAGGACCCCTAGCTCCTAGCTCTCAGCACCCGAGCTCATTCTCAACCTACTGCTCTTCTTCTCCGGCTCCGGCCGCGTGCTGAGCTCATCTTGTACGCAGCAAACCACATCATCTCCACATAGCATACACACAGGAGTAGGGTATTACGCTCCGGCGGCCCGAACCTGTATAAATCCTCGTGTCTCCTTTGTGCGTGCTGTTCATCGTCTTCCCCGCGCGATTACTACGATTCGGATGGTCCGGACCCAGTTTGGACGGTCCGGACCCTTCTGCTTAGTCACGGCCCGGACGGTCCGGTCCGGAATCGGATGGTCCGGACGCCTCTGTTCCAGCTCGGGCCCCCTCTGTTCCTGCCCGAGCGTTAGTCCGTCTGACGCCGGCTTCGCCTGAGAACTACTCCCCTGGCCGAATCTCAAAGGGGGGTCTCCAGACCTCCCGCCGTCGAGGTTTCATCCTTCGACAGCTGGCGCGCCAGGTAGGGGGAGTTTCCTTTTCAGGCGGTACGCCGGCGTCTCCAACACCGACGCACTCCATGGCAGGAGGCCACCGTCCACGGGACTCTGATGAAGAGTCCGGTGACCTCACCCCGCCGGGTGGCGTTAGCCCGGTGGTAAGCCCACCGCACCCCCCGTCTTCCAGGAGACGCGCCGCGCGAGCCAGGCGGGTTGAGCTCGCTCCTCGGCGGCCTGGCAGTGCGGCCTCGGCCCTTTCTCTCTCGGAAGGAACCGGCAAGTGCCCCGTCGGGTCTGCCACGGCCTCATCCTTGAGGCGCGAGCGGAGGCGCCGCTCCACAGCGCGCCGCAACCTCGACTTCTAGCCAGCATCACCACAAGGAGCTCTCCTAGCGGCGGAAGCCCTCCTGCGCCACCCTCCGGCATTTAACGGGGGTGGGGGCCGGGAGAGGCGCTGGCTAAACGAAGTCACCAACCTCGTAGGCGTGGCCCCCCGCCCCGAGTCAAAGCAGAACCCGGAGCACGGCGCAACGCACCACGACTCCGGCAAACAGCGGCCACGGCGACCTCCGTGACCGGCTGAACCGGGCGCGGTCCGACGAGGACGCCCGGGTCACTATGGAGCGACAGCGCGAGTGGCGGGAGGACACCGCCACGCGTTCCAAGGCCCAGGCCTCCAGCTCCCACCTACTGACGGGAAACCGCCATCCGATACCCGAGCCCGCTCTGTACGGCTCGGGTTGCCTGGCGCTCTCCCCAGGCCTCCGGCAGGTTCGCTGGCCGGCCCGGTTCTGGCCCAGCTTGCCGGAGAAGTATGACGGCTCCGTGGATCCCACGGAGTTCCTGCAAATATACACTACTGCCATCATGGCGGCCGGAGGCGATGATCGAGTGATGGCGAACTACTTCCCCGTCGCTCTCAAAGCCCAGGCGCGCTCTTGGGTGATGAACCTCCCCGAGGGATCAGTCCACTCGTGGGAGGACCTCTGCCACCAGTTCGTGGCGAACTTCCAGGGCACCTTTCCGCGCCCTGGGACCGAGGCGGACCTCCATGCCCTACGTCAGGGCAGGGACGAGACGCTGAGGCACTTCCTACAGCGCTTCAGCCAGGTTCGCAATACCATCTCCTACATCGCTCCTCACGCGGTCATCCATGCTTTTCGCTCGGGTGTGCGCGACAGGCGCATGCTCGAAAAAATGGGCACCCGCGATGTCCAGACTACGGCTGAGCTGTTCAAGCTCGCCGATCTCTGTGCCCGCAAGGAGGAAGCCCGGGCGTGGAACGAGCCGCGCCCCGAGGCCCCTGAAGAGGACCCCGAAGGATACGGTGAGTCCTCACGCTCCGCGGCGCGTCGGGACAGGAGGAAGCGACAGAAGGAGAAGGCGGCCGCCGACGGCTTCGCCTTGGCTCTTGCAGGCGCCCCACGGTCCGACGACGGCCGCGGGGATAACATCACCGGCAAGCGGCCAAGGGCCGCGCGTGCGCCGCCTTCGCCGGCAGTGGCCCAGAAGTGGTGCGCCGTCCACGAGACGGATTCGCACGACCTCACGGAGTGCCGCGCCGTCCAAAGCTTGGCCAAGCAGGTCAAGTACTTCCGGCAGGAGCCTTAGCAGGCCAAGCCCGGTCGGGACGTTTCGGACGGTCCGAGCGTGGGGATTTGGATGGTCCGATCCCTGGCCGGACGGTCTGGCCGAAGGCAACGGACAGGCCGACCAACGGCCCAGCTCTGGGAAGCCCGAACCTTGGCCGCCTTGCCAAGGCGAGTGCGAGCCTTGGACGTGGCACCCGGAACAGCCAAGCCCGGAGAGATCGTCCCGATTCGTCCCACATTCCCGGGAAGCGTCGACTGTATCGGTTCCGTTTCTTGGGTTGGCTTTTGATTTAATGAAAATCTCTCCTCTCCTCCTTTATTAGAGGAAGTCTTCCCCTTTCTTTTGACCTAGGGTACAACTGCCCGGACTCCATCGGACGCGATGGCGAGTCCGGGCGGTTCGTCCCGACTCAGTCCGGGGCCTTCGGGCCCGGACGCACATACGGTACAACTGCCCGGACTCCATCGGACGCGATGGCGAGTTCGGGCGGTTCGTCCCGACTCAGTCCGGGGCCTCCGGGCCCAGACGCACATAGGGTACAACTGCCCGGACTCCATCGGACGCGATGGCGAGTCCGGGCGGTTCGTCCCGACACAGTCCGGGGCCTCCGAGTCCCGGCGTGATAGTCCGGACCACGCCGCCCTGTCGAGCGCGAGTCCGGGCAGGCCGCTCCCAGTCGAGGGTCTTCTCCCGGTATCAAGAGCTCGCACCCTCGCAAGGGAAGCTGAGCCCGAGCATGGCCCCTGACAGACCAGAACCAGAGAGCGTCCTCGCTACCCTCGGCAGCGGGGCTCGTGCCTGCTCCTCGCGCCGTGGCCTCAGGTCATGACACGCGAGTTGATGCTTGGGCACGTACCGATAATATTCCGCAGGCAGCGAGCGTGGCGCACGTCGCAGAGCGCCCCTCGCCTAGCAAACATATGGCCTGGGACTTACCTCCCGGGCCCAACTCTGAGGAGCCCGACCCGGGGCGGCATCGCCAAGGCGAATGCGCGCCTAGGAACGTGGCATCCGGAATGACCCTCACAGGGCGCTAGTACCCGGACCGCGTTGCCTCGGCAAGGGCGGGTCCGGGAAAGTCGTCCTGATATGGTCCATGTCCTTGCCCCGGCCTCGTGCCCGGGCACATGTTGACAACACATATCGAATCTTATTCCAGTCCGGGGCCCCCTGGGTCCTGGGCACATATTTGAGCCGAGGCACGGATTCCCGAATCTGTGCCCCGGGCCCGACACCGAGGAGCCGAACCAGGGCGGCCTCGCCAAGGCGAGTGCAAGCCTAGGAACGCGACACCCGAAGTAGGGCGCGGAGCCCGGATAGCACCGCCCAGGCGAGAATGCTTCCGGAAGGTCGTCTCACATCCCATATTCAAGCCCGGGCCCCCGGAACCCGGCTTATATCAAAACCGTATTTCAGTCCGGGGCCCCCGGGTCCCGGACACGTATCCGCATGACAGCCGGGGCCCCCGGGTCCCGAGCACATGCCGGACTCGGGCTCGCGAGGGAAGCGAGTCCGAGCTCCGTCCCCCGAACACCAGCAACCTCCGAACAACACAATAAACCAAGGTACGAAATTATAAACATGATCATATACATATACAAATGTCTCTCTTTGTACAAGACAGGCAAACCCGGGACGCAAGCACGAGCGAGGCCCTGATCGTACGGGGGGCGTCACCGGAGTACTCCTGACTGGATCCCGGGTGACGTCGGATGGGGAGCACTCGGGGGCATGGAGGGCCCCCGGGCCCCGAAGGCGCCCGCGTATGGCGGCTGAAGGAAACCGGCGTCTTCCTCAACCTCTTCATCAGGCATCAGCTCTACGAGATGGTCGCCGCGGTCGAAGAACCCTGCCTCCGGGGCAGCGGGCTCGACCACGGCCTCCCGAGACGTCCTCGCGAACTGCCGCGACCACCTCGCGATCTGCCGCGAACACCTCGCGAACCACCGCGACTTCCTCCCGAACTGCCGCGGCTACCTCGCGCGCGGCGAACTCACACCCCCGAGTCGCGAGCCCGGCCTCTTGGGCCCGGACGCGTTCTTCCCGGGAAAGTATTCCCTTCTCCCGCGCATCCATCTTGGGCCAGGCACGGCAGAACTCATCGGCGGCGGATTTGGTGGCGGCCTCCAAGCGGACGGGGTGCCTCATTCTTGCCGCCGTCTCCGGCCAGCGGTCGCCACGAAGAACTCGCTGGCGACAGTACGGGCGGCAAGCCGCCGCATCACCATCGCGACCGCTGCCGCCGGCCTTCCTCAACACTCGTTCCATGTTTTCAACCCGGGTCCCGGGCACGTATCCCGTCTAAGGCAACAAAAACGTCAAGCTCCACCAGCTCAAGATGAACCAGGCGGACCCAGCGTCCCCTCTTTTCTTAAAGACGTGGCCCCGTTCCTGCCCGGAGCAGTTCCGGCCGAGCAACAGGGCCAGGGGCCACTGTCGGCGAAATGGGATAGGGGGTCCCACATACCCTGGAGACGCGTGGGTCATCGGCCAAGTCAGTTCCCCGAGGGGCCATCTCGCCTTCGGTCCCGGGGCGCCGCGCCTATCGGCCCCGGGCGCGTCCCCGGGGCGCCCTCGCCTTCGGCCCCGGGCGCGACCCCGAGGCGCCCTCGCCTTCGGTCCCGGGCACGACCACGGGGCACCGCCTCTATCGGCCCCGGGCCCGTCCTCGGGGCGCCGTACCCACCGGTTTCGGCCCCGAGGCATCGTTGGCCTCGGGCCCGTACCTTGCCTCCGGACGCTATCGTCTCACTCCCTGCCCGGGGCCCACATGTCGGTCTCCGGCAGGATCGATGGACCAGCTCTCCAAATATCAGCATTAATGATGAGGCGACGGGGCACGTTGCCCCTGTCGTCCGCTCCGCCACGCGTAAGTGTCTCAGGACGACCCCCCGTGGACACCTGACTGCTGTCAGAGGCCTTTTGACTTCGGTGGCAAGGGCGTGCGCCGAAGTCAAGCAGTCAGAGATGCTTGACTTCGGCAGTGTGCCCCGTCATATCCCGTCGCGTCCTCACGACTCCACCGCCCGCCGTATACCAACTCCGGCGTGGGTTCGGCAGGCGGACTCGTCCAGCAGGCGGACGCGCTCGTCAAGACGGCGACAAGACAGCGATAAGACAAGCCATACCTGCTCTCTCATGTAGCTCTCTCTCCCTATCAGCATGTATCTTGGCACTGTGCAATCCCCTTGCTCTATAAAAGGAGGACCAAGCCACCGGCGAAAGGCGGACTCGACGGAGGACCCCTAGCTCCCAGCTCTCAGCACCCGAACTCATTCTCAACCTACTGCTCTTCTTCTCCGGCTCCGGCCGCGTGCTGAGCTCATCTTGTACGCAGCAAACCACATCATCTCCACATAGCATACACACAGAAGTAGGGTATTACGCTCCGGCGGCCCGAACCTGTATAAATCCCCGTGTCTCCTTTGTGCGTGCTGTTCATCGTCTTTCCCGCGCGATTACTACGATTCGGACGGTCCGGACCCAGTTTGGACGGTCCGGACCCTTCTGCTTAGTCACGGCCCAGACGGTCCGGTCCGGAATCGGACGGTCCGGACGCCTCTGTTCCAGCTCGGGCCCCCTCTGTTCCTGCCCGAGCGTTAGTCCGTCTGACGCCGGCTTCGCCTGAGAACTACTCCCCTGGCCGAATCTCAAAGGGGGCTCTCCAGACCTCCCGCCGTCGAGGTTTCATCCTTCGACATAGCCCTACTCCAATTTATATGTATTGGATGGCTAACAAACACCAAGTACGAGTGTCGGAGGAGAAAACTCCAACCGCGGGGAGTCTGGAGACCCCCCCCTTTTGAGTTCGGCCAAGGGATTTGTTCACAGGACGGCAGCGGCGTCTGGGAGATGATCGATGCTCGGGAGCCGGGGGCCCGAGCTGAGAGATGGCACGCAAGGAAGACAGGAGGAGGTAGACAGGTTAGGGCCGCGCGGAGGCGTAATACCCTACTCCTGTATGTGTTTTGCTATGTGGGAGATATGAATGTGGTTTGCTTCTTACAAGGAGTTCATCAGCCCCGGAAGCTCTACCGGAAGCCGGACTCGAAAAAGAAGAAGACTAACTCAAGCTGAGGTAGAAGACCAAGACCTCGACCAGGAGGAGATCGAAAGTCTAGAAGAGGAAGAAGTCCCCAGAAGAAGAAGAAGTCGTCCCCTTGCCGCAGGCTCAGATCCTCCTTTTATCGTGCAAGGGGAGTCCACAGTGCCTGGTATACATGCTGAGAGAGAGAGAGAGAGAGAGAGAGAGAGAGCTAGCTACGATTTGTCTTGTCATACGCACGCGGCTGCCTGTCGCGCCGCGCCGGAGGGACGTCTAGTCGCCGCCTGGCTCGGCTACTTGTTTGGTCGGCACGTTGCCGGGCTGCTGTGGGCGGCTGGAGTATGGACATGTGACAGCGCGCGCCTCCGCTGCCAGAGTGTGGAGAATCGAGGCCCTCTCCGCCGAAAGTTCTCTGACGGCACTGGGAGGGGGCCCACGGAAGGTCATCATGACGGTGCACGCATGTCCGACCGGGAGACAGGCGGGAGGCGCCCCGTCACCTCGCCATTAATGCGGGTAGTTGGGGAGCTGATCCGCTCAAGTCGGCCTCGTGCCCGGGGCGGAGAGCTCATCGAGCCCTCGGCGCACACAAGGCTTCGAGCTCCTCGGGGACGGAAGATGTGAGTCCCGGGCCCGGGGAGCGGCGCCCGGTACCAGGGATGTCTCTGTAACGTGGCCCGGAACCGAAGCCGAGGCCCCGGGCACGGGGGCGAGACCCGGGACGGGGGGCAAGACCCGGGGCCCAGGCATGGAGCCTGTGGGCCTCGGGACCGGGCACAGAGGAGTGCCCCTTCTCGAGAATGCCCCCGGGACCCGGGGTCGATGTGGGCGCCCGTCGCGAGGCGCCCGGAGAAGGCGCACCCGGGCCCGGGCAGTGCTCGGGCCCCAGGTACTTGGCGAGAAGAAGGCTGTAGCCGGCCGTCACTGGTGCAAAATGTGGCTCGGAGGAGCTGACGTGGCCGAAGATCCACGCGTCCCCGGAGAATGTGGGACCCCCATTCCCGTTTCGCCGACAACGAGGATCTGTATGTGGTGTCTACCCTAATCCACCAAAGGATGTCGGTAGGATGAGTAGTCAATAATTAGTGGAAAGCTTATCCTTGGCTCTGGCTTGGTGTATCTGGCTCTGTAGGCTTGAAATTCGATGCCCTTCCCTCCTAGAAGGCCTTCTATTTATACCGCCAGGTGACCTCTTCTCCAAGTAGAACTCAGAGACTTCTGAATAAGACACAGGTAGAGTAGACCTTGTTGTAACCGAGTCGGACCACAGAGTCCTCCTCTATCTAGAGTATGTTTCCTTCTCTGTCTATGACTTTATCTGTCGGTGTATGAACACCGTATGCAAGGATCCTGCGGGACCTCTTTTGTGAGTTCAGCCGGGTGGTGAATGCGCTCGTCCTAGGTTGTTGCATATGTAAATGAGGCTAAGTGTTTATATAGGTTTAGGCCGCGCGGTGGCATAATACCCTACTCCTGTTGTGTTCTTGTTTTTTTCTGGGTTGCTTGCAAGAGGTGTTTACTAAACTTAGGCTTTGAGAATTTGTGGATCTGATCCCCCTTCCCATGGCATTGGTACTCCCCTTATAGCTCTTGAGGGAATACCGTAGTTGTCGCACTATAGGGGTAGAGATCGCTATTACAGAATTAGATACGGTAGGTTTTGCCGTCCTTTGACCGATGGGTCCACTCGCCACGCTCCTGTGGGCCCCTTGGGGCCGGTTCGGAGTGAGAGGGCAGTCGCCCGCCATGCATCCCGGCATTGCCATTGAGTGCTTACTAGGGAAGATTGGGCGTGCCACACTGTCGGTGGGTCCCCTTCTATTAGCCTCCTGTAGAAGTAGGTGAAACGCAGTGAAGCTGGGCGAGCAGTGCAGTAGTCAACCACGCCACCCGCCAGCTCATGCCTCCTGCTAGGAAAACGTGATGATGGTGCACGGCAGGGGGTGTAGGGCCGTCTTGTCCCCCACACCGCATGTCTGGCAGATATACGTCATGTCGCCCTTAATTAGAAAAGCGCAGGAGGACCGAAGCGAGATAGCAAGCTCCATTGGTCGTCAATAATGCCCTTGCCTCCGTGCCAACCCGGAGCTGCTCAAGGAAGCCAAGCTCAGGGGTGGGGCAAGGTTATGCCTCGAGCACGACCACAACGGCCACGAGCTCAAGACCCACCCTGAGCTCGACCCTTGAAGTCGCGAGCTCAGGGCCTTACTTCCTGGACCTTGGGGGGAGGGCGCAGATGTAACTTCGTAGTTGTTGTAAGTTGTGCGTACGGCTCTTGACAGTGTATTGACATGGTGCCATGCTGCCCCGAGCCGCCATTGGTGGGAGCCCCGGTTCCTACTTCACTGATATTATCCATATCTGGTCTTCATCTTCTGTACATTATTAGGTATGCAGTATTCGCGGTGGCCTACATTCATGTACGTAGGGTATGCTATTTCCACTACACTAACAATCCATCTTCATCGGTTTCATCTCATTGAGAGCCTGGATATCCCCTGTTGCGCCAACAAATCCTTGACCCTCGTTTGCCAGGGAACGAAATTTCTGGTGCCATCGAATTTCATTACATCAAATTTGGAAGCCATTGCCGATGCCATCGATGATAATCAACTAAACCGCCGGTCGCCACAGTCTAATTGATCTGCCCTGGTTCTAACCCACCAACTAAAACCAAGCCAGACAGTTCGGTTTATTTCTTCTCCAAAAAACTAGCTCGGTTTTCTTTTGGTCAATACCTAGTCAACACTAGAGAAAAAACAGATCGGGCCGTCTAGGGGAAAACCAGGTCGACCTATCCCCTTTAGCTCTCCTCGTTCCCTCTGCCCGTACGCCTTCTCTGCGTATCCCCTTCGCCTTCCGACCTATAGCTAAGACACCACCGGGCCCGCGCGAGATGCATCGCACTCCTGCGCCCTTGACGCTACTGCTTACAACCATCGTCGCCAAGCTTCCTTTGAAGCCGGGCCGCCTCCTACTGGAGACCCAATGCCGCACACCCTAGCAAGCCGCTAGGGAAACCACAGCCGTGAGGGTGCCTCGGCTCCTATTGCAACAACCCCCCTAATTGTCATGCCAGGAATTTTCATCCAAAATTCCAAACACTTACATGTGTATTAAATCCTCGTCCAGAAATCAGCCGAGGTACACAATGACAAATTCGATAAGAAAGTACAAATCTATATTGAATAAAGTGGCGAATGTATAATTGTTACAGAGGCAGATGGAACCTCTCAAACAAATAAAAAGTCTAGACAACGGAATTAACTAGCGATAGCAACATCTCCATAATCCACAGGCAAACCTGACTTAGACCCAGCCTAGTCCTCCAAATCTTCTCCTTCACTGTAGTACTCTTTTTCTAATGATTTGATATTGCAAGGTGAGTACATGGAATACTCAACAAGCCACAAGGATAGCAAAGCATGGCATATAGGGCTAATTTGCATAAACAGCATTTAACTAAACAGTTAAGAGAGAATTAAAACAGTAGAGCAATTAAGTAGTATTAAATCAACACTATACAGCCCACCTGGCTACACAGGCCCAAACCATCCCAATCTGGATGTCTCATATCTCATTTAAACATTAATTAATAAATGGAACTAATCACGAAAAACATCATTCAGCTCGCCCATGACTGCGGGCACGGCTATTCAAACAGTTTTACTCTGGCCAGAGGTGTACAACTTTACCCACAAGACACAGCCCCACAACATGTCACCACGCGCCTTGGCACCACCACGATACCTCAGAAAGGAGTTGTGACAAGACTCTTCGCATAACACGCCCAACAGAATGACCATCCGCCAACTCTCCAGTAGAGATGGCCCAACCTCCAGGCTCGAGAAACTCTTGGCTCCCAAACATATGGTCTTATTGGCACTGTCATTGTGTATTTATTGACACTACCACCTATCAACTAAACACACCATGGTGTCTCCTACTGGGACATGCTACACTACAAGTCCAGTCGTTGCCCATGCTGGCTTGTGGTTAGTACGGTAAATGCTTCACAACAGTAGCTCGTGAACCGGTCCTTAATTGTCATGAGCACCGCTAGGAACAAAACCAACCTAGTGCTCACAACCCACCATTCATCTATGTTTTAGTTGCCCATTAAGAATCAGTCTCACACGACCACCGTCGTGAACAGAACCATCATTATTTTATGTATAATCATATGTGATTAACAACCTTTATGTGATTCTACAGTTTCTAAGCAGGGCTAAGCAACCTAGAATTATTCTAGCTAACCAATACTTCAACTAGCTAGTCATATTAATCCCATAACCACAAAGGCAGATTACCAAGACAATGGGCTATAAACAAGGATCAAGATTTCCCTTTCCCGATTTCATTATAAAATAAATGCACATTTGAATCAAAACAGAGATTTAAATCATAGGATCAACATGCTCAAAGGGTTGTGGGTCTGTATGACTTGCCTTGCTGCTCCGCAAAATCTTCCGAACCCTCCTCGGCGTAAACCGATTCTTCCGGAACGTTGGAAACTATAGGCAAATAACAAAATAAGCAAAAAAGTACATAAGCACATAGCAACAGCAAATGTGAATATTTTTAATGGATAGATCTCGATTTTTAAAGAATTTAGAGACTTGAACAACCTCAATCCGAGTTCGTATGAATTAGTTATGATTTTTAGAAGTTTAAACCGATTAAAACTATCTATAGGAAATATTAAAGCAATAATGACGCAATAATGAATTAATTTCGAAAAGGAAAAAAGATTTATTGCATCATCAGAGAGCGGTTCACCATAGACCGAGTCCACGGGATCGGTCTGCCGGGTTCGACGGTTTGGATGGATTGGATCAAGATCCAACAGTTTGGATTTAATGAACCTAGATCTAACGGCTCAGATGAAATCCGATCACGGCGCACGGATGGACGACACTTGGCTCCGATCTGTGGAGGTGATGCGGCGGCTGATGAGGCAATGATGTGGACGATCGGTGACGGCGGTGGCTCGGGCGACGAGGCTTGCCGGCAATCCAGGGCACGGCGGCGGTTGTGGTTTGTGCCAGAAGGGAGAGCTCGACGAGATGAACTCACCTCATAGTCACTCGGCGACGAATTGATCACCGGTGACAAGAAAAGGCGGCGGCGAACTTTGGGTACTCGGCGGCGACGGCGCTCCAGTGGGGAAGGGCGGCTACGGGGTGGCGGACGAGGTGTGGCTCTTCCTGGTGAACACGTCTGGACCGACGGCGAAGGGCGGTGATGAACCGAGCAGCGGCGCGGCGCGGCCGGACTTGGCGGCGGCGGCAGCGCTGGGATCTAACCGTGGCTGGGGTTCTCCGGGGTGTCTAGGGCTAGGGCGAGGACGGCGGCGGACAGAGGGGAGGACGGTGATACTTATAGGGTCGCCAATTGGAGGAGTCCAAGGCGGATAAGGCGGCTATGGCGGCAGCGGACTCGTGCAGCGGCGGGTTTCTGAAAGAAACTCGAGCTCGGGCTCAAATCTTAACCATTTTGCTCTGGGTTTTGAGGAGATTGGCGGCGGGGATAGAGGGGAGGATTTTCCCTCAACCAATTCAAAGAAATCACGAGCGGGGAGACCAAATTTCGCTTGGGACGGCGGTGCCGGCTTAGGCTCGGACTCGGCCCGAGGAAGAAGAAAGCCCCAACAAGTGGGGTCCACCTGCCGGCGACGAAAAAGAAAGAGAGGGCGAGCGGGCCAACCTGGGTCACGGGCGAGGGAGAGAGAAAAGGAGAGATGGGCCGAAATCGCCCCATGGCCTCTGTTGAGTGATTAAAACCTTTTTCCAATTTATTTATTCACTGATTTGGTTTTTGATTTATTAAAAATACTTCCACAGCTCAAAAAATTTCCAAAAAAATCCAAGGACTACAACAATTAAAGAAATATTTAATAAAATTTTCTCTGGCCTACTTTTACATTAAAAATTATTTGGGATTTTTATTAACCACTTCTTTAGGCTTTTAATTAATTTCTAAAAATTATATTTTCGCAGGTATTATTTATTAAATAATTTTTAGGGTGTGACAAACCTACACCCCTTAAACAGAATCTCGCCCCCGAGATTCGGAGGAACTGGCGAAGAGACGTGCCCCTTGACGCCGTGTAGTCGCCACGCCAAACCACCTCCTCCGTTGCTAAATCAAGGTCAGACCTCGCCTTATGCTTGGTGATTTGATTGATTGTCTTGTGTTGCAATCCCGTGGAATCCTTGTTGGTTTTATTGGGGTTGGGCTGATTCTGATTTGAACACAAATCCACATTGAAATCCCCATCTATGCCCAACTCAGTTTCTTGCTTGTGCCTGTCTTCATCAGCATCGACGTAGTAGCCGAGCCAGAGTTATCTGAGTCTGACTTGTCCTTGCGCCACGAACCTCAAGACCACCTCATGCACGATCCCAAATCCCAGGTTAGCTACACCTTGGCTCTACTACCGTCTTCCTTCACGGCATGGCCTCGACACAAGGATGTGCACATCGCCATGGTGTAGATTTCCTAGCTTCACGTACTCCTCCGCGATCTCATACACAGTTGGTTATCACCTTTGGCCAAATATCCCGTCGACAAACCGCCACCCCATTTATCACTGACCAAACCCTAATCCTGTGCATCCCCATGCAATTGAACCAGGGATTCCACGATGCATCTGGCCTAGATTGTCGTTCTCATCGTCCTTGTCTCGTTTAGCGTGTCGCTCGCATGCCACCATCGTAGCAATCCATCGTGCAAATACCTTGTCAACACCTCCAAAACAGCCTTTAGAAACCACCCGCTCTGACTTCCTATTGACCGCCTGTCAATCTAGCCGCGAGCCGAAGCCAACAAATCACCATGCCGTCTTCCCAGCCATCAAACGACCCGAGCGCCACGTCTAGCCATCTCCCTGTCGAATGCGCAGAGAAAGGCCTGGGCCACCCCGCCCGGAGTGTTCGACTCCATTGATCGAGAACGTCGATCGCCTCTAGTTTCGATCAACCCTAAGTGTCACGTTTGACCACCTCCCCGTTGAAAGGAGCTTATTGAACGGTCTGGGCCGCCTGCTCGAAGTGTCCGAATCCACCGACCAATCCGTTGATCGCCGCCGTGCTCCACCTTGCGTCAATGTCTCTCTCTGGACATTACATGCAGGCTACACAGTGTGGGGGCACCTACATCGCATCTCTCCCTTGAATCTCTCGCAGGTTCTGATACCACTTGTTGTAAAACTGGCACCGATAGACCATTAATAACCGACATAGAAGAAACACCATAGGAGATTCAAACATGATAACGATACTGAGGCATGATATTTGTTAACGAGGTTCAGCCAAAGCCTACATCCCCGAGACACTAATTAAGGGCGCTCCTCCCCGATCCAGTATAATTACAGTGTATCAAAATTACAATGACCCTCAACTGGTACGCCCGCCTTCTGCTAAGTCGTCATACGGTTACAATAGGTTCGCCTCTCTATTTAAGAGAGAGTCTAAGACAAAGTTTGACTTTAATTCTACTCTAACACCTATTACAACTCCAAATACTAAATTATAACCGACTCTATATAAGTATTTAATACAACTCTAACGATTTGATTGGGATTTAGCTTTTGAAATATTGAATCTAGGGGCTAAAGCTTTGCCAAGCATGCCTATAACATCCTCCAACTCTAGCAACCGCTTCAACTCCGGCTTGCTGTGTCATGTCGAGCTATCGCGTCCTAACCTCTGCCTCCTATATGCATCACAGCGCAGACTTGCTTCTAGCTCCAATGACACACTGCTAGCTCACCAACCTGCACATCCAACTGTTGTTACTCACGGTCAACAGCACTGCTTGACCGTTACTCTAACATCGAACTGCCTCCGTCGTGGACCGTCCTTTCAAGATAACCCCGAAACATCTCATTTCCACTATACCTTCGTTAAGACCTAAATTCCCTCTACGGACCCGCACCATATCACAAACCATAATCTGGCGAGCTTGTCGTCGATGAGGATCACGATGCCAATGACATCCAAGGAGGAGAACCGGCTACAGTTAAATAATTTCGTAACGTTAATTATATGATTTGTCATTCTTTATATTGTCACCTACCACCCCATAACAATGACATATGACTATATAAGACCTCTGAATCAATGACTTGTGTGCTAGAATGGCAAGTCATCATCAAATCCCCTCAGACCTGGCATTAGATGGATGATGCATGAGCATGATGCCGCCGTACATTTTTAAACAAAGCACAAAGTGGTCTCCCGACACCGATTCATCACACGATCCACGCGAGGTACGAGGCAGGCAGGCAGCAGTTTATACATCCGTCCGTGTACGTAGGCTGATTGGCCCAGCTACCTCAGCACCACAACGGGCAGCTCGATCATTCAATTGTACGGGCAACGTTAAACATGACGATATCATAACTATTCCTGAGCCGGTCACGTGCCCACATCTTCCACTCTTCCAATATCACCCCTCTCACTACGTGAAGATTGATCGATCAGATTGAATGCTCAGTTCCTCATCTATTGTCACGTACAAATCCAAGTACCACTGTGTAGGGTCACTCCACGCAGAACAAAAGGTCGTGTACCGGTGTACGTAGCCGGAGACCCCGTTGTTACTTTAAATTTCTTCGGGATGCATGGGACTGGCTGATCCTGGTTCTAACATGTCAGCTGTTGAGCGAGACCCACGAATGAAAGGCTGCCCGTCCGGTGAGGCGGTGAGTGACAGACAGGGCCATGGCCGGGCACATCAGGGTGGAACATATGCATGATGCAACGCACGAATGATGGTAGCTGGCACGAGCTACTCCGACGGAGTCAGTGATGTGACCAAGTAGTCCACGGTGGGGCTCGACCGTCAGAGGTGCGTCGTGTCCGACGCGATCCGACCCGGCCCAGTATTAGCCGGCAGGCTCTCACTTGTGCCGGTTTTTTAGTAGTTCTGCACGCCGTCACGTGGAGCGCAGATGGGCTCGGCGCAGCCGCGCGTGGCATGGGAGGCGTCAGGCAGCTGCTAGCTCCCGTGCCGAACCACCTGGCGGCCGGTGGGGCGCGCGTACGTCCGCTGTTGCAGCGGCGGGCGCCGAGCGCGCCGGCGGGGGCGCCCGGCTGAAGCCGGAGGAATCTGCCCGTGTTCCGCTTGCGCGCACCGGGCTGGAGCGCTGGGCGCTGCGCGGCCGCCGGAACGCAAAGTCGCCGCGAACCTGTTCGCCTCGCGCTGCTCGGTTCACACACGGCACGGTTGTGCGGGGGATGCGTGTATTTTGGAGCTGGAGTTGCTGGACGGAATTTGTTTGTGCAGGTGCAGGCCGTGCAGTATCGTTTTTGGCTCTAGTTTGGTCGTTGGCGCAGTTCCAGAAAGATTCCGTGCTGCCATGTTTGGATAAAGAATTCCGATGGCACATGCGTGACTGGTGCGTACCGTGAAGGGTGAAGCTTTCGATAAATGTACATGCATGGTTGCTAAGTGAACCATATGTTTGCGGTTTTTAGATAATCAAACCAAGCTTGTGGTTAGTTAACAAATGCTTACGAGAACTTCGAACGAGTGGCTGCTTTCGGGTTCGTTCAAAAGGGGCCCTCAAGATCTAGGCCAAATAAACATACTATACTTATTAAGAGGGGAAAAAATCAGGGGCAGAAGAAACGACAGTTCCATGCTGAGGATGACAAGCTTCGCAAGAAAAAGGTCGGGTTGGGCTGGTTGTTTCTTTGGCTCGGCGCACAACTTACGGGCCGCGTGCTACTATCAACGTGGCGGGCTATAATTCGCACACCGTGATCCTCGTTCTTCCGACGCGCCACGGCCCAGACGCCGAAAGGGTCATCGCATTGCTGGGTGATTGATGAGGCCGTGCACTTCGGAGGCGGGATGCCCTCTCCTCTGGGCTTGCTACGGCTCCTGGACAAACCTAGGAAAGACTCTCTTGAAAATAGCATACGAATCTAATTCGTATTTTCTAACCGTAAAATCAGATATATTAATCCTTTAACTATTAAAATTAGTATAAAATAACTTTTTCGATGGCATTGACGTTGATCTTCTGACGTAATGTCTACGTAGCATTATAATCAGAAAAAAAAATAAAAAATATATGTAGGACCCACAAGGAGTGGCCGTTTCTTTTTTCCTCTATCCTCCTCTCTCTCTCCTCTCTCCCTCATCTCTCTCCAATTCTCCTCTCCTCACGGTGGTCGGGGCGGCGGCCGGCGGAAGAGGAGCCAGAGGCGACAGCGAGGTAGGTGGCGGCGGAGGCGAGGTAGGCGGCAGTGATAAAAACCATACAAATAGAACAGGAGGACGCCGAGGGAGCCGACATCGCGGGCGAGCTCGAGCGTGCTTCACCCGGTGGTGGTGGAGGGTGGCAGGGCGAGGGTGGCGGCATCGAGCTTGAACTCTCCCCGACCACTTCTCACCTCCTATTCTGGCGAGCCCCCTCGCACCAACGGAGGTGGGCGTCTCGGCCGGCGGCGAGCCTCCTCGCACCGGCGCACCGGCGTCTCCAGATCTGGCGATGACATGGTGCGTTGGCGCTCGGATCTGGTTCAGACTCCCCACCTCCTGTTCGTGTGGTTTGGTTTTGAGTTGTCTGATTTGGAGTGTGTGTATTCACGCAGACTACGGAGAAGGCCATCATCCGGAAGGAGAAGCACCTGGATGACGACAGCGAGGTGGATGGAGATGACTAGGTCATCTACAAGATCGAGATCGCCACTAATAGGTGAGAGAATTTTGGTTTATAGAGAGAGAGTTCATACTACAGCTTTACTAGCCTGAAAGAGTCTTGGCTGAGGTTGAGTCACACAGAGAGGCTCACCTGTTTCTTCCCTGTCGAAGAGTAGGCTTCAAATTGATAGTCCATATTGAAGATCTGTAGTGTGTTCTTTGCACTTCATGACATGTATTTGACATGATTCGTTGACTCCTGTCGTCTAGTTTTTCCTACCTCGTCTCTAAAATAGTTGTCATTTTAGGATTCAAAATTTGTCCTAAAATAGTTGTCATAAAGTACTACTTGTTTCATTAATCACTTTCTATTTAAATTTCTTTCTATTCTATCCTTAACCACCCTTCCACTCTCTACTGTACATTATTTAACTATGAGTATTATAGTCTTTTTTTCTTAAACCTTAATCTATGCTAAATAACCTAAAACGACGAGTATTTTAGGACCGAGAGAGTAATACACTGTCCAGCTTGTTTCTGTGAAGGGAGCACAGCTTGTTTCTGTGAATGGATGCTCCCTTGGTTGTTGTAATGCTTCTTATATCAGTTGGTTGATGCACGACCACTATATTTTTTAGTTTGCCAACGGAAATACTATGTAAACACTACGTAGAATGAAAAGACCAGGTTAATATGCTGCATAGATGTCACGTCAGTCTAAATCAGTTTACACTAATTTTAATAGTTGAGGGATACGATATATCTAATTTTACGGTTGAGAAATATAAATCAGATTCAGCCAATAATTAAGAGAGTCAAAATATACTTTTTCTACGAACCTATCTCCAGCTCGTCATAGTTCGGCCCGTATGGCTCATCTAGGATGGGTTTGTATTGCTGTGAGATAAGGGCCCGCGTTTCGTCGGATTATGCCACAGTTTTTTAAGCTAACATGTACTCCAATATAAGAATTTTTAGATTTCGGTATGATCTTTAATATATTATTTTAATTAATAATATATATAATTTATTTTAAATAAAACGAGTTGCATATTATGATAGTTTGTTTAGCGACAAATTTAGTATGCGTCATCAATCTTTATATTTTTTATTGACAATCAAAATTAAAAACATTTAAGTTAGCACTATTTAAAAAATATTTATATTTATGAACAGATAGAGTATAAAATTAGAATCATACTTTGGCTAGCAACTAGTACTAGTCTACTAGTAAGAGACAATCTTGTCACGTTTCTTTTATTATTGATACGGGGACCTATGTGGTGCGGAAGAAAATCTATCACAGGTCCCATGTGTATGAAACTGATACCTAACACAATAAAAAATACATAACTTGAGATGAGCCCGACCCATGTAGCAAACCAAATAGAAGTGAGAACAGAGCACTAGGTATTTTAAAGCTATGTACTATGTTTTAAACTATAAAACAATTTCAGTATTGTATGACATTGCCACCTTGAATAAAACGATTCCAAATTGGAGCAAAGGTAGAAAGTAAATGGTTTTTAACAGTTCAGACTCGGACCGTGTCTGGTTTTGAAGTTCAGGTTATAAAATAGACATTTTACCATTTTATAATATACCACTATCAAGGTTAGTATGCCCTGTTCCACTAGTTTTACAGAGCTAGTTAGGGACACTGCAAGAGTGTGGCAGCAGCGGCACAGGCATCCTATGAAAATCTGAATAGGCCGGAAGCCCGGAACGTAAGAAACGGCGCTATGTAAGCCGAGACCGGAGAGTGACGTGAACGCTGGCTTACTCCATGCCACAGAAAAACAAGAGGATCCGGGACACCGGACTAATGGACTGGGACAAGGGCCACCGCAAGCTGCATTTCAGCAGGCGCGAGCCCGCACGGCCACAGCTCGCAAATCCTCGCTTCCTTGCCCCATCGCCCATCGTTTACCGATGCAATCTGCCAATCTCACATTCGCAAGAGCTAGCGCCTTGTACAACCTTTGCCATTTTACCTCCGAAAGCGAGCTTGGACTCAGAATCGAACACCGAATATCCATCAACTGCGTAGCTATCGCTGCCTGCGCTGCAGAGGCCTCCAGCCTCTCACCCAGTGTTACGCACAGTATCACTACCCGAAAGTCACTCAGCAACAAGAATCACTGAGGGGACAAAAACCGCGGACACACAATGGATGGAGCAGCAGAACTGAACGGCGAGGTGTGAGCGAGTGTGTGGGTGACGCGATGGCTGTGCAAGAACGCTGGGAGCCATACGTTGCGCTATCCGAAATCTCATCTCTCGCCCAATCCGGGCCTCACGATCGCTCCTCGCTGCCCCGCGCACCACAAACCCCGCCCGCGCCCAATCCCGCACTCATATATACACACTCCCCGGCCTCGCCGTCCTAGCTTGCTGCTGCTGCATTCTTCTTGATCTGATCGTTGGACATGGCGTCGCCCATGCTCTCCGCCGCCACCGTGCCACTCCAGGTAAGTTTTCGTTAGTTACTATCGTGTCTCGGTTGCAAGAATCGCTTGTAAGGTTTGTGCTTGTTGCGTGGGTGTGTTTGCAGGGAGGCGCCCTGTCGGAGTTCTCCGGGCTGAGGAGCTCGGCATCGCTGCCGCTGCGGCGGAATGCCACCTCCGACGACTTCATGTCCGCGGTCTCCTTCAGGACCTACGTGGTACGTGCGTGAAGCAATGTGCTGGGAAGATTGGTTGCATCGCGGGGTGTGTCATGTGTGTGTGTGACGCGGTGGGCGCAGGTTGGCACGAGCGGCGGCGCGCGGCGGGCGCCGACGGAGGCGAAGCTGAAGGTGGCGATCAACGGGTTCGGCCGCATCGGGCGCAACTTCCTGCGGTGCTGGCACGGGCGCGGCGACAGCTCGCCGCTCGACGTCATCGCCATCAACGACACCGGAGGCGTGAAGCAGGCGTCGCACCTCCTCAAGTACGACTCCACGCTCGGCATCTTCGACGCCGACGTCAAGCCCGAGGGCGACAACGCCATCTCCGTCGACGGCAAGGTGATCAAGGTCGTCTCTGACCGCAACCCGTCCAACCTTCCGTGGGGCGAGCTCGGCATCGATCTCGTCATCGAGGGCACCGGGGTCTTCGTCGACCGCGACGGCGCGGGCAAGCACATCCAGGCCGGCGCCAAGAAGGTGCTCATCACCGCCCCCGGCAAGGGTGACATCCCCACCTACGTCGTCGGCGTCAATGCTGACCAGTACAGCCCCGACGAGCCCATCATCAGCAACGCCTCCTGCACAACCAACTGCCTCGCCCCCTTCGTCAAGGTGCTCGACCAGAAGTTCGGTACGTGCCACACGCGTCCATGGTTGGTCCCGGCCAATTTTTTCTCATGATGGTTTAACCGACGGCGATATGGCAATGGCGCAGGCATCATCAAGGGGACGATGACCACCACCCACTCGTACACCGGTGACCAGAGGCTGCTCGACGCGAGCCACCGTGACCTCCGCCGTGCCCGTGCGGCGGCGCTCAACATCGTGCCGACGTCCACCGGCGCGGCCAAGGCCGTGGCGCTGGTGCTTCCCAACCTCAAGGGCAAGCTCAACGGGATCGCGCTCCGGGTGCCGACCCCGAACGTGTCCGTGGTCGACCTTGTGGTGCAGGTGTCCAAGAAGACCCTCGCCGAGGAGGTGAACGCGGCGTTCCGCGACAGCGCCGCCAACGAGCTCAAGGGCATCCTCGAGGTCTGCGACGTGCCTCTTGTGTCCGTCGACTTCAGGTGCTCCGACGTGTCGTCCACCATCGACGCGTCGCTCACCATGGTCATGGGCGACGACATGGTGAAGGTTATCGCCTGGTACGACAATGAGTGGGGATACTCGCAGAGGGTCGTCGACCTCGCCGACATCGTCGCAAACCAGTGGAAGTGAACGTCGACGCTGCTGCTGCCTCCACCTCTCGCTCCAAAATTTTCCCCAGCCTTCTTCTCGATCCTTTGTAATGAGAATTCGAAGTTTCGAGCACCCAACACAGTTTCTTGTTTCTTTCTTTCCTTTTCTTCCCTTCCTCCTCTAATTTTTCACTGTCCGGTACGAATTATTATCGACTTCCGGCAAATGGAAATCGCAACGCTGTGTAATGTTCATGTGTAATGCAGTGTATACTACCGGTTGCCAGGTTCTGATATAGATTTTCAGCATGTTGTTTGGAACCTTTTTGTTAGTTCTTTGATGCATGAATTTTGATTATCACATAATGAAATTTAAATGAGATCTTTCTTAAAGGTAAAACTCACAGGGAATTTAAAATACGCAATGAATTAGGAGAGACACTGCCTTCGGATACAAAATTTAACGGTGAGAGTATAAGATCTTACCACGAATCAGGAGAAGATGCGTCAAATGTGCGATGAATGGCTGAATCCAATTGCCCCAATCCAAATGGATGATGACATGGTCAACGTGGGTCGTGTTCTTTTTGGACCTCATAGTTCACATGCTCGTCATCCTGGATCCTTGGTGTCTGTTGCACTGAGCAAGGGATCAAGAATATATGGTATTGTGTAGGACAAATATTCCAGTCCATACAATGCAGAGAGGACGACATTTTTCCTTCCGGAAATCCAATTGATCTTTTGAAAGATGAAACCCAACTGATTTCAGGAGGAACTTTTCGAACCTGTCGACTCAAATGACGTAATGAAGTCCAGAATTCGTAGCTAACTTGATAGATATACAAAACTCTTCTTTACTGATTCAGTACTTGCTATTACTAACTAACACGGGTCAATTGTAAACTCCTGAAGCTAACATGACATACTGAAGTTCAACAGGGTGTCTGCTGATGACACTACATTAACAAAACGAATGTCGCCCATCCAAAATAATGTTCAGATGCTAGGCCAAGGAAAAATTCCTGCGATGCTCGGTAATGGTACTATGATAAACTATCTGCCCTGTTTCAAGCGCTGCCATTGAAAAGGTTCCAGTCATGGACATTGAAGTTCATCACAGCGAGCTTGAAGATCTCAGACATTTGCAAGCATCCTGCCTGTTCAGCAGGTACTGCTGGACCGGCTGCAACCGCCCTGGCGCTTTCACTCAAGGGGCTGAATAAAAACAGCAACAGAAACAACAAAAAAAAAAAAAAATCTGATTCTCAATTTACAGAAAAAAGCAATAAATATAGGACTATGCTGCGAACTTGATACAGAAGGGCGGAAAAGCCATAATCAAGTTTCAATTAACCTCCAATGATCTAACATTGCCACATAATGTTGTTTATCAGCATTTAACCGCAAATATAGTTTTGACCTTTTTAACTCTCCATACCACTGCACTACCATTCAGTATGACAAGAAAATTCAAAGATCAAGCTGAATATAATAAGGCTGTTTCATTTTGTAAACACATTTGTGTTACTAAACAGTAAGCATGTGTCACCAAACAAGATTATTGACGCTCACTACAAACATGTCAAGATGCAACCAAACTTTTAAAAGGAAAGACTGTCACACACAATCCATAGTTATTAACACATAGTTAAATATTAGAAAAGCTACGACCAACAGATGACACTAAATGGTAGTTTCTGTGATGGGAAGTCCAAATGATCTTTCCACCCTGCTAAAGCACAGACTTATAGAAATGGCCTGTCTAATAGAAAGCATATGTGACAATGATCTACTGGGCTTACTTTATCAACAGTGGCTCATATGCAGTAATAACTACATCAGTTGCTGCACTCTTGAGGCGTATATTGGCCAAGTAAAGCTGCAAGAGGTAATCCAGAACTCAGTTTTAAGAGCCAAGATTTCACAATTTTCCTGTTTTACTATACTAATGAAGGAATGGGTGAACTCACTCGAACAATGTTCTGTGCTTCTCTGCCTTGCCTTCCTTTTGAGACAGCCTACAGAAATGCAGAAAATTAAGCATGAGATTTTAAAGTGCATTTTCCCAGTTTTGATTATACAGCATATCCAAAGTTCCAAACTATCGGCGTGCATCGATCAACTGAAGTGATTATCAAAGTTAATAAAATCATGATACACAGTTTGATTAATAAAATCATGATACATAATTCCGTAATTTTACACAAACCATAATTTTTCATGGATATATTTCTGTTAAGAGAAGTCTTTGATCATTAACTTCTCCCAAACTGAGAGTAGTTTGTTTTCCACTTAGAAATCTGCATCATTTCTTATTTGGAAAGAGAAGGATGTCGAACCTAAGAGCATCTTCAGCAATAGCCCCTATTTTAGAGCCCCCAAAAGGTTAAATGGGGGCTGCCCCCATTTCCTTTGGACCCCAAAAACGCCCCAACTCCAGCAACAGCCCCGATTTCTTAGCCCCCATTTCTTTTTCTATTATATTTCACCGTAGACTATATGTATATGCTTAGTTTGACACTATAATTAAAACATAAATATCTATAACACATAGAATTCATCTATATACAATTGAATAATTTTAAACACCATAATTCAAATTTTTATTTATAATTTAGAGACACGACGGCAGCATAGAGCAGTGAATGACAGCAGGATGCACCGAAGAAAAAAAGAACACCAAAGAACAGCACTAGGAGGAAACTAGAACATGAAGACAACATAAGCAACTGGCCGAGTAGGGGTGGCGGGGCAGCGGCCGGCCAAGCAGGGCGGCGGGGCGGTGCCCGGCCAAGCAGAGAGGCAGCCAGGCGAGCAGGACAGCAGCGCCTGGCCGAGCAGGGCGGGGGGCGGCGCCGGCCGAGCAGGTGCGGCGGGGCAGTGGCAGCCGGGTGAGCAGGGTGGGGTGTGGCGGCGGCTGATCAAGGTGGAGGTACCATTTTCCCTTCGATCTACCTCTTCCTAGATGCATGCTCTTCTGATCTCCGTCCTCCCAGATGCGCTGGTGGTGGGGAATTGTCGTAGGCGTAAAAAATAACGTCAATTAGGATTGTGATACAAAGCCCCCAGGACTGGGGGCTTGAGGGGAAGATTTGAGTGCCTTCCCATTTTGGGGGCCCTAGTAGGGTCTCTGGACCTAGTTTTTTTTTGCCTCACCACCCAAAAACTGTTTGAGGGCTGTGTTTAGAGTCCCTGCTGGAGATGCTCTTACATGTATCTAACACTATGATATAAAAGGGGCCTCAATTAGATGAGAATGGTTGAACCCACTTATAATTCAAGCAAAAAGGACGTCCAGTAATCCCTATTATTTATCCATAAATTGTCGTTAGTTTTCTTAGGCACGGCAATTGATACTGAAATCTGTTTCTTTTTTTTTCTCGCTGTAATGTTTGTGCCATTGTATAATCGCCTGCATACAACTCCAGAAATCTTGTGCCATTGTATGTTTGTCTTGACGGATGAGCAGACAAAAATCTAATTGGCTCAAGATATATTAATTGCAAAGAGGGTAATCTGGAGATGGCAAAACACACCAGTAAATAATCTTACCAGCTGACCAACTGCGGTTCCTGCAACTGCAGGAGCATCTCCAAAACGCAGACCAGCTAGCTCGAGCGTCAATGAATGCTCGACCACCTACCCAACAATCATGGATATCACACGGTTTAGAGGCACACGCCATCACATTGCTAACATGGCGAGTGGGAAACTCTTCTGAACATTGCTAACACAGCAAGTCGGGAACTCTTATGATTGTATCGACTCCTAACTCTTAATGTCTGGCGAAGTAGTTTATCCTTACCAAGTTGTCCCCCGCATCCTGCTCGTTGGCGATGTCGCGCAGGAACCAGAGAGCGCTGCCGCCGTCCTCCACCTCGCCCTTGAGGTCGAGCAGCTCGAAGATGAGGCTCTCGTCGCGGGCAGGGTCAACGAACACCTCCTGCGCAGCAAACCCCAAGCAAGCACACCCATCAGCCACCGCAGAAACTCCTCGAAAGCAACCAAACCAAGCGAGGATCGGAAGCGAGAGGCACGCAAACCTGATGGTCGGGGACTTCCCGGATGTTGCTCACATCCTAACCAAACCAAAACGGCAAAACGGCATAAGCGCAGTGTACACACGGGGAGGAAGGAAGGAACGAGAAGGCAGCTGCCTCGCCGCGGGGCAAGGAGGAGAAGGGGAGTGGGGGAGTACGTACCTGGAACCGGAGGGGGAAGGTGCTGGAGAGGGCGCCGCCGAACAGCAGCCGCCCGATGCAGCTCTCGCCGGACATCTCCGCTCGGGAGTGGATCCCCCGGCCGCAGCGAAATCAAACAAAAACGCAGAACAAAACAAGCTTCTGGAGCGTAGGAGAAGGTGGTGGGGGGTCGGTGGCTTTCGCAATTCGGGGCGGCGCTTTATAGGAGGGTGGCGAACTCGCCGCGCGTCGATCTCACGCGCTGCGGTTCGGCCGCGCGCTTCGCCTCCCCTGCGTGGATGCTACGCCGAGCGGTTTTGGTAGTGCCGGGTGCCTCCGCTTCGATCCTTCCGGGCTCCGGCAGGCGGCGCAGCAAGGAGGAGCGGGGATGCTCGCAGGCCGGGCCACCGAAGCCAGAGGCCCATATCACGCGGCGAAGGCCGGGCCCTCAGACTTTGCCCCGTTTCCGGTGTCGGAGGAATTAAACTAGTTCCTGCAAAACGAGAGAGATTACTTCTACTCCAAACAGGCTTAACAATTTATTCTGAGTTTAAATTTCACAAAACCACACAAAACTAATGTTTTTTTACCAAACTATTGTAAAACTATATATTTAAGGAGTTATATCACAAAACTGTAGATTTAGCACTAAATTTATTATGAAACTACATATCTAAGGTATAGTATCACAAAACCACAGATTTAGGAAGAATTTATCACAAAACTACATATTTTGGAGTTTAGATCTCTGGTACCATTGTTCAAACTGCAAATAAAGTTTTGTGATAAAAGTTCACGCTAAATGAGTAGTTCTACGATACTATGCCTTAAATCGATAGTTTTGGGATAAATTTAGTGCAAACTCAGTTTTGTGATACACCTTTTTGAATGTGTAGTTTTGCGATAGTTTGGTCCTATAATTTTACAAAATTTACTTATTTATTCTTGGATTTTAGAAAAGCAGGTTAGTACAGTAAATAATTAAGCACTTCTAATTTCTTATCTTATTATAGCATAGTTCAGTTTGTAACCAAGCAGCCAGGATCCAGTTACTAAGCGAAGATAATTCAGAACAGAGCGAAAGTGACCAATGGCAGACTGCCAATCAGGTATTCCGTATACCTGAAGATTACCCCTGGGACTGCAAGATTTAATTTGATCGCTAAATATAAACCAGCAAGCTAAATAGCACTTCCAAACAACACACTACACTTTGATCGCACATGCAACAATATATTGAACTCCAGACGTAGATTAAAGTTTTCCGAAACGAGTCCCTACAATGCCAACTAAGTCGAGCACCAAAACGCCGCAAAAGGGGACGCCCTGTTGTTCAGCCCTCCAGGAGGTCCGGTCTCCACTTTCTGCAGACAGAAGTTGTCCAAACCAATTCAACCCGATATGAAAGGAGCTCAGTTCTCCTCTCCATCCTCCTCTCCTTCACCTTGGTCTTCATCGTCGTTGTCGTCGTCGTCATCATCAGATCCCTAAAAATGTTGCAAGTGAAGGATAAATACAGATATACAATGGTTAAGGTTCAACAATAATAGTGAACCTAGCAGTCTGGTCCAACAACACTATCGTACTTTTATATTTGCAAATGTGAGGTAGTATTACCTCATCATCGTCATCCAGTAGTTCAAATTCTTCTTCAAATTCCTGCAGATGAGATGTTTGAGAGGACATGGTATTATGATATAGAACAGAAATAAAATAAATCACTTATCACAATAGAAGGACTAACATTGTTGAAGTACTTCAAAGGATTAGGCCAGAGATCTTCCTTGATCACATCTGCCACCTGTGCAAATAAGGTTCTCAGAAAACATCTTCACAGAGAAAAATAGGAAATTCCTAGGTATTAAAAATTCAAATAATTCACATCTAAACTTGAAGTAATCTTGGTTTAGCAAGAGCCATTTGGACAGCTATACCTCGTCCATAGCTCCATGAGCAAAACTTCCGTTCTTTTCACTATTGAACCAAGTAAAGAAACTGCAAAGGAAAATAATGACGTGTCAACAGCTTTACTGCCAATAACCCAGTTGAGACAAATAAAGAATACGATATTATATTAAAGTAAGCAATGGATATAGACATGACAGAAAGCCTCCACTGCACCCAAAAAAAGATAGCTCATATAAATGATAATCTAACTAAATCAGTGAAAAGAATGACTATCTTGTGCCTTTGGCAGTTGCTAGTCAGTTACCAAATTATATCAAGCAACATAACTAGCATACATAGCAATTAAATGTCTCACACCATGTGCTGTAGGCAGTTACTAATCAAACTATATCAAGAATCAGAACTAGCAGGTTTACCTGGAATAATGAAAACAAGTTAATAAAGTTAGCATACTTAAATTACTTAATTATAGAAGATCCCTACTATTTCCTCCAAGTTCCAAGTAGAAAAGAAAACGAGAAAATTGTGAAACAGATAGAAAGCAACCTTTCATCAATTAATATTCGCTTGACCTGTTTCTTCGTGTACGCACCATCATTGGCAATATCCTTAAATGCATTGTTAAAAATGTTATTAGGTTCTCTCTGCAGAGCATAGTAACTGAAACACTTAGATCGATCAAAAGGGCACCATACCATTCCCTTCTTCCACCTGATGGAAGTAGCCTTTACTTTGACTGCTTCATTGCCACTAAAGGTATATATTTTTGTAAGTTTTGTATCTTCAAAATATGGATTGGGGGAGAATGTCTACAGTTCAATGACAAGCAATTGTAAACACAGTAAAAGAAATAAGGAAATTTTATCTTGCAAGTGCAAAGAAGCTTACGAGAGTAATGGAGTAGCCTGATTTGATATCTTTCGAGTCATCCACATCAATAGACTCCAAGTGTTTGAAAATCTACAATAGAAAATAAGAAACCTGATAAGGTAGTTCCAGTAATATATTCCATTGTGTCAATTGCTCCAATAGGACTACTTAGAGTATTGGTGTACCCTTGCTTTAGTACTCCCTACTACTTTTGATGCAAATCTCCTAAAAGTTAAAAGTATATCAAAGTTTATGTTTGCCGTCCACAAAAGAAAGGTACCTTTTGATCATCTTCAGTTAATAGTTCACCAAGCATAGGATGGCTAAGAAACTGGAAGGTGAATAGTGGATGGCATAATTAGTAAGTAGATGAAAGCTTTTAATCAATCAACAATTTCAGTAAAAAAGAGCATGGAATAAGAATCACTATAGGAACATATTACAGACCGCTGTCAGCCAGAAGTCCGGAATTTGCTTGATAATTTCATTCCGTTGAACATAAACCGGTCTGCGAACCTCGTTGTATTTCTGTTCCAACTCCAGAACTTTATCACATGCTTCCTCATTAACCTACAATCAGTTAATGCAATGAACTAACAGCCTAGCATTCAAAACCCACTAAATATTCAAGCTGATTATACCAGGTCCAATCAAAATAAGAAATTGGAATTGTAAATACTCCAACAGTAATTTTGGAAAGAAACACTTTGCTAGCAGTAAAATTTTAGAGATTGTATCATTACCCGCACAGAAGAAAAACATGATTATTATATTTTTCACTTATAATCCAATTAAATCACTAAATCTGATACTAAAATTAATAGAATGGAGTAATTGTGAAACGTCCAACAAAAAGCCTGAATTGAAGCTGACATGGTATGTTATACACAGGATGAAGGCACCAATATCTGGTGATAAGTCTGGTGTGCAATGTTGTGCAGATAAGGTAAACATGGATAAGGCACGCAAGAATTTCTCATTACAAAGAAAACGAGAATTGGCATTCGCTAGCTTTGTAATATGTTGAGTTTCTGAACATGGGAACAGCCAAGTTAGCTCGTACAGTTCTGCGATTACACTGCAAGAACTAATTTCAATTGCTAGAGGAATTGAACAGAGACAGTAATAATGAGTTTCCTAAAGCATTTCTGAACACATGTTGAAGCTCCGACCTTTAAGTTGAATATGAAAAAACTCTTGCAGCTAATACTCTCTAACGAGTTCTCTTCTCCACATGCATCTCAAAGTGTTCACAAGCATTTAATTGTAGCAAAATCTATTGTAAACGTCTACAGTTCAATTTTTAAGTGTACACAGAAAACATCTACTTTCACAATTCCCCAAGATCATATTCACAGGCATCCAAGCGGACCAAACCCCACAAGAACACATAGGCACTGATGTTCCAGCTTGAGCCTTAGATAGAAGTATAGAACTGAAAAGTCGAATACCCTCCTTTCCAAATTCCAAACCAAATCTCCCAAACCATATCTCTACTCAGGCACAGTAAACCAATCATTCACCAAGCGTTCGTTCCACAGCGAAATCATATCACATACAACAGAATAGGGAGCGGAACGTCTATTGAATCCTACGCGGTCTGAGCCGCCGCAACCGCTCCGCGAACCCATAACTCCCCAAGCCAAAAACACAAACGCCCCAGCAACCACGCCGTGCCAGAGGATCCAGCGAAAGCCTCTTAAGGGAGCAACGCCGACTCACCTTCTCGATCTCGTCCTGGATCTCCTGGAGCTTCTCGATGGAGTGTAGGAGTGCGGCGTCGACGGGCTCGCCCTCCTCGCCGTCGGTCCTCGCCTTCTTCCCCTTCTGCTCCGCCGTCGCCATCGCGGCTGCGAGAAACCCTTCCACGATCTCTAGGGCTTTAGCTCCCCGGCTAGGTCGGCTGGCTCTGCTCTGCCGCTGCCGCCGCCCGCCGAGAGGGGAGGAGGCAGCCGAGGACAGAGGCGGAGGCGGAGGCGGGGGTGGCCAGGGGTTAGGAGACGGGGGGTGCGTGTTGCCAGCCCTTTTATAGCCGGGCCGCGCGGAGATTCTCGCCACGCTTGCCGGTTTGACCCGTGTTGGGCCTTATCTTCTGGGCCTTATGTATGAGATGGCTTACATGTCGCCCAAACCCTATAAATGAGAACACCCAATGGGCTAAATTGTCATAAGAGGAAGGAAATATATGGGATCATTGAGGTGGTTCTGCTAATGGTGAAGAGACATAACTTATGACTTACAACGATGATTTAAATATCGTTGCTGAATTTGAACTTACAACGATGATTCAAACATAGCTCCTGAATTCACAATGATATCTATACTTCTTTAAAAAGACTTAAGTGGTAGTAAAGGGTGAACCTGCCTTCAACCATCACCATCATATCATAACTGACATGTGGGACTAGCAAACCTCTATTTTGATCAGCGAAACATGAATTACTTTGTTATATACTAAAACAATATAATAAAAATAGGCATTTAAGAATCAAGAGGAAGATATCAAAAACTAATAAGAATATAGATTATTATACTCCCTCCGTTTCAAATTACTTATCGTTCTAGGATTTAAATTTTTTATCAAAATACTTATCATTCTTATATTCCAAAGCACTTTAGATATAAACTTCTCTCCCTACTCTTCATTAATACAGCCACACATCAATACAATTATAGCTCTTATTAGCTCATCTTAACTAATTAAAGATAATGGTTGCTTTAGAAATACATCTGGAATATATTCAATGTGTAATAATGTAATTTACTATAGCTCCTTGGTTAGTGTGGGATTTGCTAGAACGATAAGTAATCTGAAAAGTTGAGTATTAACATTTGAAATGCAAACAATATGATTTTTTAATTTTATTGTAACGCATGGGCATTCGGCTGGTTTACTGATTTGATTGTTGATACAGTGCTATCTTTCAGAGGACCATCAGAAGAGGATAATGTGTCTCACTTCATGGGTCCGTATTAGAACAAATTTTTTATGGATGATTGGACACTGGATAGATTATGAATAATTGCTTATAGCGATGAATTAAATACCATATATTATAAATCTAAAATTTAGCTTACAACAAGTTATTTAAGCAATGTTGATATAGAAAATTTTTAGATAAATCATATTTTACGAACCATTGCACACATAATCCGTAAGTCAATAAGTGGAAAAGCCTCAATTTCTAATGCATTTTATGTATTTAGGTATTCTTTTCTGCTTATTCACCGGATTATTACTGTGGATTATTTGCTCCACACTTCTCTTGGAACTGTGAGAGCTACTGTAACCAACGGAGAAAATGAGTCTAGAGAAGAATTTCCTGTTGTGCTCGCCTACCTCCCTTAGAGGGCATGGACTGTATTTATATAGGTCCCGAATTGAGCGAGGAAGTTACAAGTATATCCATGCTACAGATTGGTCTTTTTACCCAGGCTGACAGGTGGGCCAGCCAAGGGTTAGCGTGTCCTTTTCCCCATCCCTGAGAGGGCGGCAACGAGTAGGGCTAGATGCCAAGCCAGCTCAGCTCGGCTCGGTATAGCTCGTTAGGTTAACAAGGTGGCTTAGCTTGGCTCGTTAGCTAGCTCGAGCCGGCTCGTTAATCTCGCAAGCCAACGCATTTAAATGGAATCCCTACAGATAAAAATATACAAAATACAATCTAAATTCAATTTTCATTCTTCCATAAGTTCAAGATTGCAAATATTCTAAGTACCAAACCAATAAGCAAACTAGAAAATGCATCATTAGTTCATCAGCTCATGGATGCAGGCGGCAGGTGGGCGGCGGCGGTGCATAGGCCCAGGCGGACAGTGTCAGTGGCTCGATGTGCAGAGACTGGTGGTGGCGTTGGCCGTCGGGGACTTGGGCTCAGGGGCGGCATGGAGACTCTGTGCGCGGCACGCCTGTGAAGAAGGCAGGCAGGTGACAGCAGTGTCGTGGTTGTAGGCTTAGGGGGAGTGGCCGAGTAGGATAGTGGAGAATTGGGGGCTAGGGTTTTTTGGGGTATTTTCTAGGCCTATGCAGGTGGCGGGTGTGATATTGGGCCTTCTCCTATGCCGCCATGTAGGACTGTCGGTATGCTACCGCTATCTTTCTGCTCCTTTTCTACTGGCTTGGTTAGCTCACGAGCTAGCTTGAGGTTGCTCGTTAACACAAACGAGCTGAAACGACAGTTTGGCTTATTAGGAAATCGAAATGAGCTGAGCTGAGCGAGCTAACGAGCTACGAGCTTTCCATCCGGCTCTAGCAGCGGGGGGCCCTGATAAGTGGCCCCTGACCTCGGTGTTGGGACTGATGCACGTCCCGTTTCCCTCTCTAGGAATCTCGACTTTCTCTTCCCCTGGTGAGCGGCTCCGGAGATATGTCGGGATCTAGAGGTCAAGCAGCTGGTATGTGATGCCATTGAATGACATTAATGACCGTCTCTTATAGGCCTAGTTGGCTCCGGCAGAGGTGGTCCCCAAAAGGCCATGGGACCAGCCTTCGCCAGCAGCGGAGGCCAGCTGAAGCCTTTTCCATCTCTGTACCCAGCGAAGCCTCCCTCCACTATATTTTTCTCTCTGGCTCCGGCTTAGGGACTCGAGGGCCTTCTTGATTATCTACTTTCCCGCTAGGGTCCGGAGGTCTGCCTCAACAACTTCTACCAGCTTGTGTTAGGTTTATAATATATATATATATATATAATATTTAATTTATCCCTATAATTAAGTAGATATAATCTACCAGCTTTCATGCACGAACAACGCTAGCTTAGTTTATTTTGAATTAGACTAGCGATGAGCGCTCGTAGAGCGGAGTAATCCGCTTCCATCCCTAATCGGAAACAGTAGTCTGTGTGCACAAGAAAATTTTTGACGAGCACTGAAAAACTTAGGTGAGAAGAACGTTGCACAAGGTTATAGACGAGCACTGAAAAACTCAGGTGAGAACGGTGCACAAGGTTATCACTGAAACAAGTTCCCTAGTCCCTTACAGGTGAGAACGGTGCACAAGGTTATCACTGAAACAAGTTCCCTAGTCCCTTACATCCAAGGCACCCTAATCTAAGTGAATAATCAACCAAAAAGAAAAAGGGAAAACTATGTAATCCGCCAGCCACTTATTAGAACATTCCCTTGTATCATATCAGGAAAACACCAATAACTTAATTCTGATGAATTCATGTCGATAGATCCTCCTCGTGCAGCAAATCTACAAAACTGAAGTATCCCGTGGCGCCAGTAAAACATAGCTGTTGGCTGATGCAATGTCAATATGCCATAGCACAGCTCTGGCTAGCTTCACTGTCATTTGGAGGATATAATCAATACCGAATTTCAGCCAACATAACCAACATCCTACACCAGAACTGATAGATGAACTGCCACTTCTGGAGAGTTGAAATAGCTGCACCGACTTGGCTCAACACGATCTCAAGTTTCATGTACCAATCAGTCGGGGTTAATCACCTACAAGTCATTCATGCCACAACGTTCAAGGAAGAAGGGTCCTGGCTAGGTCTATCCAGCCTTTTCCTGCAAAAGGAAACGGTACCACCATAACTATATCTGGAATAACGAAATTGTTTCATACTCTAAATTTACGAAACTATGGGGCGAAATACGGGACCACCACACAATCAATTCTATGCTCTTTTTCTTTCTCCTTTTAACTTGGTATTTTTTAAACTTTGAGAATGAGCATGTAGAGTCTCCTTTTCTCCTTGTTCAAATATATCAATATATGTATATGGTTGATGACTTGGAAAAATCTTTTTCTTTTAAAAGCGCAGATGACAAGCAAAGTTCTGAATGATCACAAAACTTAGCTGAACTTAATCTTCAGATGAACTTATCTAATATGAAAAAAAAGAACATGCTGATCCAGTGCGCAATAAATCAATCATAGAAACATCAATGACCAAAGTAAATGAGAAAATTATTGTAGATTATTTCAGATTTTGCAATTTAGTTTAGCCAACATAAAAAATGAAAAGGGCATGAAACTTGAACAAACATTGTGGAATTCTGGGTGGGAAAAATTATACAACCATATAGGTTCTGCTAGTTTACTCGAAAGTTACTACCAATATCGCGATTGAAAACTGGTCACAAACAGTTACATACCGCTAATACTTAAGTTATTAGCATGAGCAAAAAAAGCAAACAAATCCATAGTGCTTCATGTCCTTAAGTCAGCAGACACATTATGCAAGGGAGAAAAATATTTTCCGGTTGTAGCAACTACCAACCTTTATGCTGGATTATCATATCTCAATCAGCCCCTTTCTACAGATTTATCTTTAGTTCTAACAACATTTAGTGAGGGTATAATGATATTTTTACTTCGAACATGAAAGCAGTGTCTATTTTCACCCCCAGCATGCTCATTGACTTCACAGAAAATACAGTTGTCCTTACCATCCTCAACACGTAAAGAAAAACGCCTTATCTTATCAGTTCATGAAATAGACAAGGTTTTCTCTGATTTTGCCATGATAGTGATTCATATATTAATTGCGGGTGATGTTTTTTTAGGTCCAATAAAACATTTCCACAGAAGCACTGTAATAGCTCCTTAACTTAACCAAAAATACTAGTAATTATGTTGATATAAGAAAATAAATCTGATATCTTGAACAGTTATATTAAAAAGTATCATATGTTCCAGAACTATATGAAAGAAAAAAATATATGAGTAGTTCTGCTGAATCAGCATATCTATGAAACATATGGGCTAGAAACCTGTACCTCATGAACGGTTTTATACGTGATATTGACCTTTCATAGCCATTTTCTGAACCATTCTTTGCATTATCATCTGATGCCTGTTCAGCATCGCCCTCTTCTTTTCTCGTCTTGGCTTGCTTGCCGTTGATTCAGGCTTCCAGCATGCTTTGGCAAGTGACTCCAAGTAAATCAGCAATATTATTGCATTTCCTCAGCTTTCTGCACATGAGGAAAATTGTCTTCCTCAAAATGGTGTGACAACCACATATACATTGACAAGACCTGATGTTTTGTCTCAAGGTCCAGAAGCTCAGTGTCATTCCTTGCAGAACTCTTTGGCACTCCCATTGCAATGCTAACACGACGGCTTTGGCTATAGTGTGTAGCAAATCTCAGAAGATGGTACATGGCTTTTGGATCCCTTATATTTACTGGCGCAAAACAAAAATTGTAGCGATCCTTGAGGGAGAGACCCTGGACCCTCTCGAGCATATTAGCAACCTTCTTGATATTTTCCTGGTGGCACATGAAGTATGTATTATCGATGCGGCAATTTTCACGGAACTTATGCAGCAGCTCATTGAAAGTAAGGTCAGGAAACTGGCTGGCAAACATTTCCACCTGCTCAAAGCAAGGAAATAGACCAACTTTCTTTGCCTCCTCAAACGGCTGCTGAAGGCACTGGATCAAATAATCCAAATCATCCAACAAGAAAGTGGTTGTGAGCCCATCTGGGTAAATACTGCCTCTCCGACCAGCACGCCCAGCAATCTGTTTTACCTGTGAAGCAGCAACAGGTGCCATCCTGTCCCCATTGTATTTGGCCAAACTATAGAATACCACCCTCCTAATGTTAAGGTTCAATCCCATCCCAACCGCATCGCTCGCTACAAGCACATCATACTCATTATCCTGCTCATTAAAAAGATTTGCTTGCTGCCGCCGTGTCTCTGGTGGAAGAGCTCCATATATAACGCAACACTTGTGCTTAGTAAACTTCTCAATTGCCAGTTTCACCTGAAATATCTCTCTGCGTGAAAACGTGACAACGCAGTCACCAGAACGAACATTCTTGAGGTCTCCAAGCAGTGTCTTTGCTTCAACAACAAGCGGTTTGAACCGCTCATATTGATGGACCTCCAAATTATCTTCAGTATCTGCGCAAATCTTCTGAACAATTTTCAGCACACTAGGGTCACCACACAGATGTATCTCGTCTGCCTTGAGCCCAAGAACAGCGCGTGTCCACGCATAGCCCCTGACAGGGTCAGCCATCATCTGTATCTCATCAACCACAGCAACCTCGTAGAGCTCCTCGGTAGAGAGCATTTCGATGGTACACGCAACGTGGTTGGAGAAAGGCACCTCCTTTATCTCCTGGCCAGTGCGGAGGCTGCAGTAGACACCCAGGGCATTGACCTTGTCGAAGACCTCCATGGCGAGGAGCCGGAGTGGGCTGCAGTAGAGGCCGGACTTGGCAGCGGCGAAGCGGGTGAGCGCGTTGTGCGTCTTGCCGCTGTTGGTCGGCCCACAGTGGTACACCACCCGCCGGCGCATGGCGCGCGCGAAGGGGTACCATGTGTGCGGCGCCGTGAGGTCCGCCGCGGCCATGATGGACTTGTGCTGCCTCAGCTCGTCCGCAAGGTGCGTTACGCAGAACTCGGCGAAGGCCGGGAGGAGGAGGGCGTGCGCGTCCTCAGCCGGGAGGGAGAGGAGGTGCTCAGCGGACTCCCGGGAGAGGCGCGCGGGGAGAAAGTGGCGGAAGCGTTGGGCGTAGGTGGGAAATGCCGAGGCAGGGATGTAGAGCGCGAGGGCCTGGTCGGACATGGCGGGGTCCTTGGCGAAGCGGCGGAGGAGCGCCACCACGTCGTCCCACGTGGCCTTCGGGAGGCGCGACGCGCCGTCGGCGGGGCGGCGGGGCTCCGATGTTGATACCTCGCGCCATAGCTGCTTCGCGCCAAGAGGCGGCGGCGGGGGCGGATTATGGTCCCCCTCGGCGGCTACGTCGGAGGAGAAGAAGCGGCGGTGGGGCGGCGGGACCCAAGGGGAAGGGAATTGGGGCGCGGCGCGCTGGAGGTGCGAGATGAGGGGGAGGAGGAGGATTCGCCTGTGGTGGTGAGAGGAGGTGGAGCGGCGGAGGAGCGCGGCGGCGATGGCGGCGGCGGCGGCCATGGAGGGCTGCTCGGGTTAGGACTTAGGAGGCGGCCGGCGGCAGGTGGCAGGGTAAAGAAGGGGAGAGGCGGCGCGCGACAGGCGGCTGCGCCCCAGTGGTGGGCCGAGCTGGGCCGCGAGGGATGGACGGGCGTAGTCGGCGGGGAGGTTGATGCACGTATACCCATCGATAACTGTAATTGTGTACGTGTAACGCACATTTTCCACATGATCAAGATAAACATATAAACACAATAAAAGTTTATTATATTTTTCCATAATATATATCGCACATAACATAAAACATACCCAAGTTTAAGAATTATAACTATCATTATGTAATCTGGCATATGTTTATAAGTTCCTTGTATACTTACTATGAAAATGCAAAGCAGCCAAAGTTACCAAATATATAATTTGTCATATATTTATTTAACTGTACAATATGTCCTCTTTTGTATTCCCACCATGAATATATTACTTCTCTTGTGCTTCAGAGGTAAAATAAATTCATAAAATCTATTAAAGGTTGTTTATAACACAAAGAAAAGGCTAACCCTAATCAGCACTAATCAACTCAGTTCCAAAATGCTTAGTTGATGTCTTGCAAAAATTCAAACAACTCCAAAAAATAAGTACAATTGATAGTCAAGCCACAAATCAGTAAGAACGAACCTACCTTGACACATCTGAATTGAATTTAAGTTTCCAAAACCACATATCTCCTTTCCAAATATGATGTGTACTTTGGAGAAAATTGGTAAGAATCTGTCTTCTTTAACATTTAAATGCGAGTAGTTTGGCAAATAAAGAATTAAACAAGCATTGTATATTAGGCATATGTGAATTGTATATGATGCAATATATAAAAATTGAACTGGAAATGTGACGTAATTTTACTGACTTATTTGTTCTTCTGGACGGTGAGGACAAGGGCGTGTGGTGACTGACTGCAGCAGTTGTTGCTACAATCTCCTAGTGTCAAGATATTATGATTTGTTATAACTGACTAATCTTGTTGCTCTTTAATCCCACACCAAAAAGCTCTTTGATGTAACTGTTCAATGATAATTTCAAACAAAGAACATGGACTTTAGTAATTTCAAACAAAGAACATGGACTTTAGTTTTATCACCCAAATGGGAAAGCAAATTGATAAGTAAAATGCTGGATAAAAAGGTGACCACAAACTATAGAATGTCAAGCCAATCCTTTTCATTTGAGTAGTATTTTAATTATATTCTGTATATAAACGAATCAGAAGTTCAATTACAAATAGTTCTAGTTATAGGATGTTGAAATAAATAGTGAAAAATTGTATATTTCTCTACATATATCAGCAAGAAAGGGTGTTGTAACTTTAGCAGAAGAAGCATATAGACTCACATGGAAAGGACCCTAGTCTCATAGAGAACACGACTTCCTTCTTTCCCTTGCTCTGTTCTTATTTCGTCTGGCCTTATTCTTATAGAAACACAATCAAATATCAGAAGCAGGCTACTATGCCCTGGAATGAAAACGGTAATCATTTATGCTTTGATTGACTAAGATTTCATGTTAATTACACTAAGTCCCTTCAGTTTTACCAACACCAAGAACTGAAATAAGATCAATGCAAGAAGTGGTCTAGATCAAAGCAAGAAGTGCCCTGGTCCGCAATGTTTATACATGAGCTAGAAGAAGATGCAATACCCTGAGTTTGAGCCAATGTAGGTGACATGATGTCATGTCCAGAATTTCCATCCAAAATTCTGAAGTTTTATTGTGTGTAAATTCTCGTCTAGAAATCAACCGAGGCACACATGACGGAGTTGATAATCAAAGTAATTATTTACATATCGAAAGTATTTATTACAGAGGTGAATGGTACCTCTTAAAATAATAAAATGTCTAACAACGGTAAATAACTAAGATAGCGTGACGAAACCCACTCCACCAGCTTGACCGGGACTCCTGCTTAATCCTCCAAGTAATCCTCCTTGCTGTAGTATTTTTCTGAATGATGATTGTTGATTGCAAGGTGAGTACATGAAATACTCCACAAGCCACATAGCAAATATGTAAATGCACAGGATAACAAAAGATGACATAATATGGCTCAATTTGCATAAAAACGTTTAAATAAACATTTAAGAGAGTAATAAAGCATTAGTTATTAAGCAATATTGATAACACTGTACCGCTCACCAAAACGGTATAGGCCCAACCACTTCAACCTGGAGCTAAATAACCATTTAATAGTCAAGTTTAAGTAAAGTGTGACTAATCACAGAAAACATTGCTAGGCTTGCCCTTAACCGTGGGTATGGCTATTTGAATAGTTTTACTCTGGCTAGAGGTATACCAATTTACCCATAAGACACAACTCCACAACACATCACTGTGCGTCTCGATACTACCACGGTACCTCGGAAAGGAATTGTGACAGGATTATCCATGTAACTCACACAATAGGAGAGTGTCCCGCCGAACCTCCGATCTCCAGTAGGGGTGATCAAGTACCTTCTTGCGAGACGGCCCGACGCCCGAAGCATGGTCTTATTGTCACTGCCATGTGTGGACTTATATCAGCCACAAACATGCCCTGGTGCCTCCTATTGAACTCGGCACACTTTAAACTCCTGCTATCCCATTCTAGCTTATGGTTAGTACGAGTGTTGCTTTGCAACAAGTAGTTCGCGAACCGGTCCTTAACTGTCACGAGCACCTTTAGTAACATTCACAATCCTGGTGCTCGCAACCCACCATTTATCCGTATTTTATTGAACCATTAAATTATCCTTGCACGACCACAGTTGTAAAAGGATTTATCATTTCATGTGAACTAAATATTTAATCAAAGTTAATGTTACAGCCCAGACGTTATTCTAGAGTTTGCTAAACATGGCTTAGCAGAGTCCTAGAGATAATCTAGCTAACCAATTAATAAAGCTAGCTAGTCATGTTTATCCCATATGTAAAATATCCAGTAATCAAGTCAAAGGGACCATAAACAAGGATCAGGGTTTTTCCTTTACCGATGACATTCCAAAATAAATGCAGAATTGAAGGAAAAATATAGCCTTAAACATGGGAACAATATGCTCAAAGGTGCTAAAAAATCTGTGTGACTTGCCTTGCTGCTCCACACAAGCCTCAAAACTCTCTTTGAGAAACTGCGGCTCTTCCTAAACATCGGCAGCTAAAGACAATAAACAAAAATGAGCAAAACAGTACATCAACACACATAAACAATATAATATTATATTTTTAATGGATAGATATCAATTTTTAAAGAATTTTGCAAGTTGAACCACCCCAAACGGAGTTTGGATGAATTAGTTATGAATTTTAGAAGTTTAAACCCTTGGAAAGCCTATTTAAAAGAATTAATCTGATTTATTGCATCATTTATGAATTAATTTAATTCGGGAGAAAGGATTATTGCGTCATCAGAGAGAGGAAGGGGAATGGGCCGGTGGCTGACAAGTGGGGTCCACTGGCAGAGAGAGAAAGGGCGCTTGTCTATGGTAGACCGGGTCCATAGGGATCCATGGACTCATCCAATGGCTGGGATCTAAAGAGGGTTAGATCAGATGGCCCAGATTGAGTCCACGGTTTAAGTTAGATCGGAGGGCTATGATTTAATGTAATCTAGATCGGACGGCTAAGGTTTGATCCATCGATCTAGTGCCGAGATCCAACCGGGGAGATCCAACAGCTGAGAATAGGTTGGATAACCGACGGCTCGGATTAGATTCGAATAGATCCGAGCTAGCGCCTATGCGGCAGCCACGTCGGCGACTGAGTCGGCACAGGCGACGGTGGTGGCGGCGGCGGCACGGGGACCGATGGTCACCGGTGATCAGCGGCACGACGACGCGCGTCTAGTGCAGGAACAGATAGAGGGGATCGCAGCGATACTTACTGAGTGCTGAATGACGGGGATTGGTGACGAGAGTGGCCGGAGATGAGGTTTTGGCGCCGGCGGTCTTCTTTGGACTTCGGCGAAGCTCACAGAGGCAGCGGCGAAACGCGACCGGGCTCGGCGGCGGCGACGGAGCGAGCTTGGGGCACGGGGAGGCGGCTAGGGCTAGCTAGAGCTCAACCTTGGGCGCGGGATAGCTCCTAGGGGTCTAGGGCTTGCTATTTATAGAGGCGAGGGAGGAAGACCGACTCGGGTTCAGTGAGATTTACGGTGGTGGTGGATTAGGGATAAGAAACCGATTCGGGAAGCTTCGAATCTCGACGTCCGTGCACGATTAGGCTCCAGTTTCTTGGGGATAAGGCAGAGGAGGTCGGGGGCACTATTTTCCCTCAACCGATTGGATGAGATCGAGGCCGAGGCGATCAGATTTCACAGGATTGTTGCGGCGGTGCTCGGGAATGAACAGGACTCCCGAGCAAGAGGTAGGAGGCGAAGCTAACAGGTGGGGCCCACCCGTCAGCGGCATGGAGCGGCATGGGCGTCGGTAGGCCGTGGGCCATGCGCGCGAGGAGAAAGGGAAAGGAATAGTGCTGGGCTGGATTCAGCCCACGCATAGGAAATGGGTTTTTCTCTTCTTTTTCTTTTATTTAATGCTGTAAACTTATTTAATTCACCAAAAATACTTTCCTTAATCAATTAAATCCCAAAAAATTTTAGAAAATAGATGATTAAGCATAGAATTTTATAAAATTATTTTCAAGCCAATTTTGCTATAGATTTTTCTCTGTTTTTATTTATTAACACTCCTTGAGGATTTTAAATTGATTTCTAAAATTTCTTTTTTACTATTATTTTTATATGGGATACTTTCAGGGTGTTACACATGACAACCGGACATAGTCGTTGGACTCTTCAATGAGAGGACGCCAATGTCAGTGCAGGATCTGAGCCACTACCAGAGAGGTTCCAATTTAGTATCTTTCAAATTGTTATAATGAATAAACACACAACTAATCAGGACTGTACCGTTGCATCCTTTTGTACTGCACTGCTGCTGAGCATTATATAACACACCAAAAATGATTTCTTCACTTTGGATCAAACCAGCCAACACAGTGTTGCCATCGAATATGTTTGCTAGCACCATAGCAGCACATGGGATTAAATGGAAGCATGTGAAAATTTTGCTCATATCAGAATAAATAATCGAATGATTAAAATTATAATCAGACATTAAAATTCAACAGATCGAGAAACAACAGTTGTGTATCAACCATTATGCATAATAACCCTAATCCAATTAGGCAGATGTACCTTGTATTGAGCATTTATCAAGGCACGCCTTCATTCAGCATATTTAACCCAAAGGCAACCAATAAGAAAATATACAATGGCAATAATGTGATAACCTATGTAGATGATGGAGAACTGCAGGTGCAGCTGAAGCTTTTAACAAATAAAGTTTGTTTAGACTCGCTTATTCTCAATATGCCTGCTCTTCGAATTCAAATTAGGTTAAATTAGGTGATTACCTCCCTGAAAGGATGAAAGGTTCAAACATGTAGGAAAGATATAAACATGAGAAAGAATCGCATATAATTGACTTAAACATGTATATAAGTAGATATTCCTTTTTATGTATATATTTATGTCAATGGGCCAAATTAGGTGATTCACTACCCTTTGTTTATTCATTTTCTAGAAAAAAGGTTTCCAATTCTCGTATTTTGGAGAAATAATTGAAGTACAAAGTTGGACCCCAACGAGATCGGTTGCTTTGGAGAGAGTACGATGTCACACCCCAATCTGACACCACCGTACAATGGCACCAGTTAGGGCGTACCACAGGAAAACAACGCGAACTACTTTCCTGCGGAACCGCGATACCAATACCAGTCCCAGGACGCAACGCTGATATCCACGGCAATCAGACATGTATCATTGCAGTTCCTTAAATAAATAAGTAATTAAATAGACAAATACCTTAACTTACGTTGCAGCTTCGGAGCGAGCCGAAGACAGTGACGAACAATACAGAGGCAACGGCAGCAGCGGAACAGTGGACTAAGTCCCAACACACATGTAGCGGTTGGGAAACAGGACGAAACCCTAATCTTCACTTCACTGCAACTCCAGCATCCAGCTCCCGGCGGAGAACTTATAAATATATATATATATATAGTAAGGGTGAGTACTTACATACTCAGCAAGCCAGAGAAACTTAGATGGTTGTTACAAGCTTCAAAGAGAGGTTGGTTATTTTGCAATCAACTTTATTTAAACCTTTTTAAAATCTGCTAGTGTGTGCTTCTCAACAATCAGGGTGAGGTGAGTCTCGGCCGATTGGAGTGAGTTGTATCAATCTTTAAATCAATGCAACTCTCAAGAGTTGGCCTCCGGGATCCAGCTCCACTAGCTGATCCAACCTCATTGGGCCCATAGCCCTGCTGTCCTTGTCGACTTCACAACATTTTCCGAAATCGGATTCCCAATCTGCAAACATCCTTTCACAAGCTGTTGTCAAACAAAACTACGCTAAGGAATCACCTCACATCTGCCTATGACCGTGGGCACGACTGTTCAAATAGTTTAAAAACTCTGCAGACAGGGTACACTTACCCACACGACGCGACTCACTCTAGTCACCAGCTCACACGTATTGGGTACGATTTGGTGACATAGAGGTTTTCGCGACAAGACATTTCCCAAACCTTCCCAGGTTATCCCATGCCAACTGGAAGGGTCCTCAAGACCAACAACAGGATAGGTCCGAGACCATGCTATGCCAGAAACCCAGGAGGCACCCCCGATGCCCTCCTGCACGATCCACAGTCCAATGGCATGCCAGACGTCCCTGGAAGACTAGTTACTCAGCCAGGAGTTATCCCATATCACCCATGTAGTTGTACTGTCGTATGTTCGGATGAAATTCCAGAGGAATCGGTCCTTAGCTGCAGTGCGGAAGACTCGTCCTGCTGGCATGATCCCCGCACCGTGGTTTTCGCAAACCATTTTATTTTCAAGGCACCGACCCAGGTGTCGGGTTTTCCAATGTTTTGCAAACCCTAGTTTTACCCATCGTAATCATTTTTAAATTTGATAGGCGATCACTGGTACCATGCCCATCGACACAGGTACTGGGATCTATCAAGGGCGATGACAAGGATGTATAAGGGAATCACAATCAATCAAGTCATGCAGCAAATGGGTTGGCGGCCCCTCAGTCGTCTTGCGACCGCGGCCGAGAAATCAACTCTGTGTAGCCTAGTAAATGCGATTTGGCAATCAAAGTACTTAGTTCCGTAAATATGGGCTCAAGATAATCAAAGATGACTTGCCTTGCTCTAAGTCTTCACGAGTCTTCGAGAAATCGTCGCGAAATCCGCTCCGAAACGAATATTCCAACGCCCGTTACAATGCGTAAACACTCAAAATCTACACAAAATCCAAGAAACAAATCATACTTAGTGCTACTAATAGTGCCATTAAATAGATCTCAATTTTAGAAAATTACTGGAGTTGGAATAGAGTCAATCGGAGTCACGGATAAAAAGATATAAATTTTCGAAGTTTATTTGGATTTGTGGATAAAGGAAAAAGGGGTTAATTGGAATTTATAAAGAAATTTTTCTCTGGATATCTCCATTGCATCACTGACAGTGGGGGCCCATTGTCAGCTATGGCCCACAGGCCAGGGAGTTGATAGGGAGAGCTGGCATGCTAGGGTCTAGGTGCCACTGAGGGGAAGGGGCGCGCGGGTGGACCGCGGTGGACTGAGGGAGAGTGGGACCTGCGCGTCAGTGGGGGTTGGGTGCATGGACCAGGTCCAACCATGCATGAGAGTGAGAGACAGCGGGGTAGGTGCACGAGCGCGGCTCACGGTGCACCCGAGAATGAGGGCCCACTTGTTGGTGACCCACAATTTATGGACCGGGGGGATGGATGCAAGAGTGGGGTCCGTTCGTTAGCTACACCGAGAGGGGTAGTGGATGGGCCCAGAGACCAATGAGCGTGGGAAGGGGCATGGTTACGCTGTCGGGATTGCATTGCCAACGGCGGTGAGACCCATCTGGCGAGCGGCGGCGTTCTAGGGTGAGGAAAGCACATTGGCGGGTGGAGGAGGTCAAGGAGAATCACTTAACGGCTCAGATCACGCCAGGGGTACGCGATGGCAGCTCAGCATTCTTGTCCACTGCGAGGAAGAAGGAGAGGAGGAGGAGGGGATTCGGCCGTGGCGGGCCGAGGGAGGTTTCTGGAATTTCAAAAGGGGACCGGCGGCGAGGTGGAGCTGAGGGTAAGCCAGAGGGCAAGGCGCTCGGCGGGGCAAGCACAGAGGATCACGGCTACGGCGAGAGTTCACCCCGTGGGGCAATCGGGCACATCACCACCCACAGAGGCTTTCCAAAGCAGTAGAAACCTTAGGGGCGGCGGTTGGCTAGTGCTCACCGGTTGCAAGAAGAGGAACGCGGTGGCGGCAGCTGGATAGGGAAGTGAAGGGGAAAGTGAAGCCGGCGGGGTAGACGGAGGCGATGTCGCAGGGGAAGTAGATCGGTGCAGAGGAGGGGCCGCGTGTCCAGGGAACGGCGCTGCGGCGGTCATCACGGCGTGGCCCGTGTTCGGCTGAGGACGGGGAAGCCAGTTCTCCTGAGACCCGAAGCGAGAAGTAAGGATTGGAGCTCGGGAGAGGGGGATTTTTATAGGCGAGGAGCGGTGAGAGAGACCTCTAGGTCGGCCCGGGGCACGCTCAAGATTTCCCCACGGCCAATAATGGAGGCAAGAGGGAAGAAAATGGCGCCGCGGCGGGAATCCCTCGGGGCAGCGAATTTCGATCGGTGGTGGAGATTTGTGAGGTAGTGGATGTCGGTCTATTGGGCGACGGAGCTCAAATTCTTCATGTGGGCTCGGACGAGGCATGGTCAAGGTGGGGGCGACGGTGATGTGAGCGGTGCTACTTTTGACCATGGGACCGCGGCGAGGGAGAGGCGGAAAGGAGGAAGAGAGGCAGGAAACGGGGTGGCACGGCATGGCTGTCTCTGTCCTCTACTTGGCCACTGGCGGCGCATCACGGCGGGTCCGAGCGGGGGCCGGCGTGGCACGGGCGGACGGGGTGGCAAAAGGCCGAACACCATCGGGGTGGAAATGGGGAGTGAACAGGGTCGGGGCGGAGGAGGAAGAAGCACAGCGGAGGACGAGATCAACGGCCGTGCGCGGGACCCGAGACACGCGGCAGCAATCCGCACGGCTCGGCTATCCGTGGGGGCGATCGGGTGAGTGGAAGGAGATCGGACGGCGGGCGTGGCTCGGGAGACACGTGGTGAGAGATCAAACGGGAGGCGGGCGAGCTCATGCGCGATGTGGGCGTGCAGAGAGGGAATTGGACGGCGGCTGTGCAGCGCGTGGGACGCATGGCAGGTGATGAGGACATCAACACCATCGATACGTCCCCACCTACGCATGGAGCAGGTCACCAAGGGAAGGGAGGAGATCAACAAGGAAAGGGATTCGCGCAGGCTGGAATCGGACTGTACGACAGCGCCAATTTGTGACGGCTGCCACTACTTCATACGAACTCCGATTTGGGAGTTCTAGTACTTCACGAAAAGCTTATCAAGTCTACTTTCTAACGGATCTAGACTCATATTTATATCTGCTCGGAATCGTCTGCAATCGTTGTTTTAGTGACGAGGGGTCACTGTTTAAGGTGCTACGTCACTGTTTTTGGGCCAAAGGCCCATGTATCAAGTCGGGTTCATTAGGGACGCGTCCTAGGGTTGGAGAAAGACCCCAACACCCCTATGGCCGTCCTCCCATCCTATTAATACCCTTAGAGCTGCCACAAACAGATTGAGTTTTGTTAGATTAAAGTTAATGTCGCTACTTTACCGTGTAATCCCATGATCGATCGCCGGATTGCTCGTCTTCGGAACCCTACCGTTTGTTCTCTGAGTTAAACTTTCATCTTTTATTCGCAAATTAAGTTGCTTGTTCATCTTGTTCTTACTAGTTCTCGATTGCTTACAGGAACAAGTACCCTCGTGATTGGGCTGATTGTGCATCCGTCGAGGTTGCGAACAGCCTCTGGAGTTGGTGTAACGATTGCTAAGATGCAACGTCCCTGGATGGTTGTAGTTAGGTCGCCAACGTCACTCCATCCAATCGAACTACCCTCTCATCGAAAGATCGGGACACCCACTTCACATCAGGTGGTATTAGAGCTCAAGGTTTCTCGGTGAGAGATTTTTTGTTTCGTAATTTTTATTACCTACTGTCCAGAAGCCAAAAAAAATAGTAGATTAGACTACCGAGGTCCAAGCCAATTCGAGCCTTTTACTAGTTCTGCTTAGTTTAAGGTTTGTTGAGTTTTCTGTTGCATCGTTGTGTCAAGTTGTTGGTCTTAGCGTCTAGTCGTTTAGAGTTTCGAGTTTTGTCACGTGTTGGTCACCGTAGCGGTTGGTGTGCGTAAAAAAAAGAAGAAAAAAAAAGAAGAAAAAAAGGAAAAAAGTGTAACTTTTGCATACGACCTCCGATTGAGGCGTTTCTTGACCCGTTGGAAAGGGAATGGGAAGTTAGAGCGAAAAAGAAAAATCTGGGGTTTTCAGATCCGCGTGAGCTTTTAGGCACACGCGCGGCAACTTTGACTCTAAAAAACATTGTTTAGGCCCTCAAAACGGGCCCGCAAACCGAGAAAAAAATCAAGTTTCTCCAAATCTGCTCAAATTTGACAGGAATCTTCTACAAGTGATTCTAAGGCTCCCCGGGCAGACAGCATCCTTTTTCGAGCCCCTGAACTCCGTGTGTAATGCCATCTAGTTTACTTCTGCGCGGTGTACTCGTTTGTGGTTAGGCTCGCGTCTCTAGTACGTCCTAGCCTAGGACCAGCACGGTGCCAACTTTGAGCGATTATTCAACTTACTTTCACTAACGTGGTTCTAGTATTCCTTTGTTCACTTACAGCCCTCCTATAGCTCCACCGGTTCGACTATCACTTGACAGGGATCCAGCAACCAAGGTGTCAATACACCTTCTCCAGGGGTTTGCTCCAGTCTGACGGTTGCCATCACCTCCTATTAGCTTGGTAAGAATTGGTAAGAGCTTGCTTGAACAGGTTGAGAGTGAGGGACTTATACTAGCTACATCCTAGTAGTGTGTCGAGGAACTTTCTTGTGTATATTTGTCCTTGTTTTCTGTTTCTTTTTGCTAACCATGGTAGGGATTGAAGAACAGAACGAGGGGGCGTCACATTCACCCCAAACCAGGGGAATTATACAACATTTTTCTACCTAAGTGAGGGTGCGCACAGAAGGTCTTGAGGAAGATGTCCGTAACACCAATGAGCGGCTAGGTCATGTGGAGGCTACGCAGATAGCGACCAACACCAAGCTCACAGCCCTAGAAGCTTCCATGGGCATCGTGAACACCGCCCTTGCTGATATCATGAGGGGTCTTGATGAGATCGCCCAAGCACCCCAGGTGCCACCTCCAGTAGTGCCCAATGTTGCTGCTGGCGGATATGGAGTCATAGGCAGTGAGGTGGGCGAACATGACTATACTGCTGACTCTGAGGAAGATCCGAACCATCGACGGCTTAGATTCAACCGCACCGGTATGGCTCCCCACCGGCCACGCCGTGAGGTACGTAGCAATGATGAGTCATTTGGTAAGATAAAATTCACTATGCCTCCTTTTGATGGTAAATATGACCCTGATGCTTATCTTTCGTGGGAGTTAGCAGTAGACCAAAAGTTTGCTTGCCATGATATTCCAGAAAATAAGAGGGTTAGGGCTGCTACTAGTGAGTTTACTGATTATTCTTCTATTTGGTGGAGTGAGTACTGTCGTACACATATGAATGCTATGCCACATAACTGGGATGGTTTGAAACGGATTATGCGTGCTAGATTTGTACCTTCATATTATGCACGTGATTTGTTAAATAAGCTGCAACAATTGAAACAGGGTAATAAAAGTGTGGAAGACTATTATCAAGAATTGCAAATAGGCATGTTGCGTTGTGGCTTAGTAGAGAATGAGGAGGCTGCCATGGCTAGATTTTTGGGTGGTTTAGACCGAGAAATTTATGATATTCTTAGCTATAAAGAGTATAATAATATGATTCGATTGTTTCATTATGCTTGTAAAGCTGAAAGAGAAGTGCAGGGACGACGTACACGCACAAGAGCTAACTTTTCTGCAGGGAGCGCCGCTGCCCCACCAAGCCGTACAGCTACCCCGTTGCCCTCCAACAGCAAACTGCGGCCACCACCTTCTACCACAGCACCACCACCTGTTTCAGAGGCAACCAAAGGTTCTGTCCAAGCACCTACCAAGAGTGCTTCTTCCGTTGCTTCCACAGGACGAACAAGGGATGTTCAATGCCATCAATGCAAGGGTTTTGGACACTTACGAAGGGACTGCCCCAGCAAACACGTTCTGATCATTAAGGAGAATGGTGAGTATTCTTCCGCTAGTGATTTGGATGAGGATACACTTGCAGTGCTTACAGCTAACGATGCAGGAAGTGAAGATGTGGAACATATTGGTGCTGAAGATGTCGAGCGCTATGAGAGTCTTCTTGTGCAACGTGTGTTGAGTGCACAAATGGGTAAAGCGAAGCAGAATCAGCGGCACATGTTGTTTCAAACAAAGTGTGTTATCAAAGAGCGTTCTTGCTGCATGATTATTGATGGAGGTAGCTGCAATAACTTGGCTAGCAGTGACATGGTCGAGAAACTTGCACTTAGTACCAAACCGCATCCACATCCATATCATATCCAATGGCTTAATAAACAGCGGTAAGGCAAAGGTAATTAGACTGGTGCGAATTAATTTCTCTATTGGATCATATCGTGATGTTGTTGAATGTGATGTTGTGCCTATGCAAGCATGTGCTATTCTACTAGGTAGGCCGTGGCAATTTGATAGAGATTCAATGCATCATGGTAGATCAAATCAGTATTCTTTTCTGCACCATGATAAGAAAATTGTGTTACATCGTATGTCTCCTGAAGAAATTTTGAAGGATAAGGTTACTAGAGCTAATAAAGAGAAAAATCAGGGGCATGTTAAACGTGAAAATCAGATTGTAGCAAAGGAACTCGAGCAACATAAGAAGAAAGAATCTAAATCTGAACATGGCAGGACAAATGTGATTAAAATGAAAGGTGTTTGTTTGCTCGCTACTAAATCTGATATTGTCAATTTGGATACAAGTACTGCTGCTTTATTTGAGGATATACCCATCTATTTTCCTCCTACGGTCACTAACCTTTTGCAGGAGTATGACGATGTTTTTCCAAAGGAAATACCACCGGGGCTGCCACCGATGCGTGGGATTGAGCATCAAATCGATCTGAATCCCGGAGCTGATGGACTTTTTGAAGTGATAGAGACCAATGAGCTTGAGTCGAGGACGACTCAAATGCAATTTGAGGGGGATGATGAGGACATCAACACCATCGATACGTCCCCACCTACGCATGGAGCAGGTCACCAAGGGAAGGGAGGAGATCAACAAGAAAAGGGATTCGCGCAGGCTGGAATCGGACTGTACGATAACGCCAACTTGTGACGGCCGCCACGACTTCATACGAACTCCGATTTGGGAGTTCTAGTACTTCACGAAAAGCTTATCAAGTATACTTTCCAACGGATCTAGACTCATGTTTATATCTGCTCGGAATCATCCCCAATCGTTGTTTTAGTGACGAGGGGTCCCTGTTTAAGGTGCTACGTCACCGTTTTTGGGCCGAAGGCCCATGTATCAAGTCGGGTCCATTAGGGACGCGTCCTAGGGTTGGAGAACGACCCTAACACCCCTGTGGCCGTCCTCCTATCCTATTAATACCCTTAAAGCCGCCACAAACAGATTGGGTTTTATTAGATTAAAGTTAGCGTCGCTACTTTACCGTGTAATCCCGTGATCGATCGCCGGATTGCTCGTCTTCGGAACCCCACCGTTTGTTCTCTGAGTTAAACCTTCATCTTTTATTCGCAAATTAAGTTGCTTGTTCATCTTGTTCTTGCTAGTTCTCGATTGCTTACAGGAACAAGTACCCTCGTGGTTGGGCTGATCGTGCATCCGTCGAGGTTGCGAATAGCCTCTGGAGTTGGTGTAACGATTGCTCAGGCGCAACGTCCCTGCACGGTTGTAGTCGGGTCGCCAACGTCACTCCATCCAATCGAACTACCCTCTCATCGAAAGATCGGGACACCCACTTCACATCAGCAGGAATCAGCAGGGCGCGCGCGATACTGGGCCAAAAAAGGAAGGGGGCATCCCAGTGATACAGTACTCCCTCTCTATTTTCTCTGGAATATATTTAAAAGAGTTTTGGGAGACTTCAAAAGGGGAATTGAATTCAAAATTTATTTTTGAATTCATAAAAATTCAAGGATGCAAGGAGGGGGTCACAAGCACGAATTTAGGTATACTTCTCCTTTTGGACCAGCTTTTGCATTTGGGTCCTTGGTATTTTTTTCTAGGGTTTATTTGGTTGGTTATTTGAGGACGAGGTTTGAATTTCAAAATTCATATTTGATCCCTGAATATTTTTTAGGGAGATTAAGGGAGGATGTCTTAAGGGGAATAATTGATATTTTTGGAGGAGTTTGTATTCGAACTTGGATTTCAAAGGAGGGATAGACAAATTCAAATTAAATTCTTAATTTGAATTTGCGATCGCCTATAGGGATATCCGAGGGGGAAATTCCAACAAGTCGATGGTGGAGATATATTACATACATACACACATACATACATACATATATATATATATATATATATATATATACATATACATATATATATATATATATATATATATATACATATATATATATATATATATATATATCAAAAACAAGAAGACTCCAGAGACCACATATTATGCAAATATAAAGGATGAGGGATCATCTAAAAAACCCACATATAAAGAATGCCTAACCAAAGGAGTAGATCCCTTAAATGACGAATATATTGACTGGAAGATAATAGAAAAATTCGAAGAAGTCTCCCCACTATGGAAGAAGGAGTTAAAGGAAGAAATATTTAAAGAATTAAAACAAGAAATGAATGAAAAATTTGAAGAAATAAGAAAATCGTACGATGATAAATTTGACATTTCTTTATCCGAGATGGACACTATGGATATCGGAGGTCATGGGCAGGCAGACCATTAGAAAGAATAGTTAACATATAAAATATATATGAAGTTAAATTGATAAGGTTTATCAATCTTTCGGGCGTGGTGAAACATATACCCTCTAATTTAATTTCAACGCCCAAAGCACCTCAATTATATGGACTAAATAAGGTAAAGTAAAAAATAAGTCCAGAAAGACACTGTACAAGCATAGAGTGATAATGCACGTAGCATAGGCCGAAAAATCCGGAAGCACTTTTAGTGGTGAAGGACGAATTTCTGCCAAGAACACTGTGAAGAATATAGCTTTCGGCGAAAGTTAAGGCATGCGTGTCTCGACTTTAGCCGAACAAAGGACGCCCGTGGGTGCCAGCTCATGAAGCACCTTGGCAATGAAGATAAGAACGAAGCTCGAACGAGTCTCCTCTCGGCCACTATAAAAGGAGGAGTTGGCCAAACCAAAGACACACATCGAAGAAGAAGCCAGAACTCCTCCAAGCGGAGCTCACAACCACTCGCTAGCCTCAGTAGTTGTAGTTTGTCAATATCATACCTTGCAAGTATATTAGCAAGGAGTGTAAAATACACCAGTGTAAGGTAAGCTATTTAAGCTTGTTTGTATTATCCTTCGGGGTTTCCGAAAGAGAAAACCATATGTAAACTTATTTGTTTAATTATGAATTAGCTTCTTTAAGTTTTCCTGTCTGTTTATTTCCGGAAGAGTGTTTATGCTAGGGACCCTATAGAAGAAAACTCTTCGATAGTTCTCGTTTATAGCCTGCATCTTGTATAGGCATCAGGGAGAACCAGTTCGGTAGAGAAGTGTTCCCTTTGGGTGGAACTGCCTGGGGAGAAGATAAACTCTCTGTCAAAAAAAATATGACTAGGGATATCTTTGAAAGCTGCTTCTAACAACAAATAAGTAATAAATATGGTGAGTACCGAATAGGAAACACAAACCATTTGTTTTATACCCGGCTGTACTAATGTTTCGCCAACCATAAAAGATCCTAAAGAATATAAGAGTTTGCGAATAGTACAAGTGAACAGTAAAAGTGTAAACAGTGTTTTGGATCAGTACACTGAGCACTGTGAATAGTAAATTTAAATTTCTGAGTGTAAGTGGTATCAGAGCCAGGCCATCATTGAAAAACTAAAGTATTTAAATCTAGAAGCTAATATCGGAAAGGTAATAAATACTAAGGATAATATCAATCTAAGGTGTAGGCTGAACCATATTGAAGAACATAGTTGGCACTCTAATAATAGTCAACTAAACTTAATTGTTGATTTGATATATAATTTCTATATAAATTGGGGGAAAAGACAGGAAGATTTGGAGCAAAAATTTGAAGGGTTACATAAACAACAAAAGCAAGTTGAAGAACAATATTCTCTTCTTAATAGTAAATTAAACTCTGCATTAAAATTACTAGAAGATTTTAAGACAAGGCAAAATAAAATTGTTCAAAACAGTGATTATATTAGGGAAGACTTTGTTCCTCTAAATAAGAAGGTAGACGCCTTAATAAATTCAGACAAAGTTAAAAGGAGTGTTGCAAAGGATCTAAGATACCTAGATCAAGAAATAGGTGAAATCAAGAAGTTAGTTGAAGAAGTAAAAGCTCTAGTGCTTTCTAGCCAAGGGAGCAAAGAGATAGTTTTGGCCTCATCAGGTATAGTCGCATCCTCGCAAGCTATAAATTCAGAAAAATGGACCTATCTAGGAATCTCCTCAGAAGAATAGTAAGCAGAGATGACAGACCTTTAAGCATTAATGATAAGCAAAAAGATAAATATGTTGAAGTTGATGAACTGGAAGATGTTGTGGAATTAGACAAGCAACTTGAAAGATATCAAAAAGACACTTTAAGAGCTATAAAACCTCAACAGATATCTTGTATGGAATTTTTTGAGAATAAAAATGGGTTATATAGAATATCTAGAGAAGTAGAGTTAAGTGTCCTTACAAAACCAGTCGAGTTAAAAATTGTAGCCAAGGAATTCGAAAATGGATTAAAATATGCAGGTTATAAGTATATTCACCAAGGAATGTATATAATAGGAATCAAAGGCATGACAAGAAAAGAATTAGGAGCAAAAGTTTTAATAACCTTACTGGATAAAAGATGGGACACAATAGATAAAGCAGCTTTAGGGTTTTTAGAAGGAGATATGAATGAGAATAGATTAATAACCTATATAGCTCCAGACTTAATGATGCCCGTAAAGGAATTTATAGATAAAATGAGTTTTGGTTTTCAAACAAAGGGGTATGAAGAATTTAAAGGGACAAATTTGCTAATAAGTATAGAATTCATAGGAAGATTAACTAATAGAAGTGCTTCTAAATATAAATTAAATGTAAACGATGTAATTGATAGCATGCAATCCAAAGGAATAGCATTTATGAGCCCTTTAAAAATAAGTTCTGAAGAAAGGGAAGGAGAAGAATGGAAAATTAGTGAATTAATAGAAAGTAAAACTTTGAGTCAACCCGAAAATTATATAAGTTATCAAAATAGTAAAGAAAATACCAGCATTAGATTTCTAAATTATAAGTCTAGAACCGCAGATGACCTAGATGCAGAAACCTCTGATAAAAATATCATAGATAACCGAAGACATAGCATTTCTGAGTTTATGGAAAGATTAGATCAAGAAAGTGAAATAAAATATTATGAGGAAAAACTAAAAGAAATAGCAGTAGAATATAATAATTCAATGAAAGATGAGTGGCCTAAAATAAGAGATAAAGAGCTTTATTTCTACAGAGAATTGTCCAGGATAAAAAACTTAAAAAAAAGCAAAGGCATAGATGTAAAAATCCCCCAAAGCCAAGAAAGTAAAGTAGAACAAATAAAGCGTAACAAAAAGGCTGAAGATGATAGGGGGAAGCAAAAGGCTAGCAAAGATTTAAGCGAAGAAGAGCAATGGAAAGAAAATGAGAAATTGCTTTTAAAAAGTTATGAAAGAAGAAATTAGTTTGATAAAAGAAATGGAGAATACAGAGAAAATAGGAGATAACTCAGAAACAATATAATGATTTATAAACTCCTTAGATGATTATAGTCTATAAAAATTTAGACAATGCAATGGAAGCTATGGAAGTAGACTTAGGAACCGGAAAGGAAAAAAGATATGGTGAAGCTCAGTAAAAATGAAGGAGAAGAGAAAGACCAGCTAGAGCAGCGGAAAATGCCTCCAGACAGAGAAGAATATTCATATAATTATATTCCAGGACAATATAGGCATATGGGCACTAAGAGACGAGATTTTGAGAGACCTGTAAAATTTCAAAATCAAAAAAGTGATGGTGCTATTTTAAATTTAGCTGCACATGATCCCATTGACTGGCCAAATATTATTAATATTTGGAAGGGGTTAATAGTTTAAAAATATATACAAAATCAACACAACATAGGAAGCAACGGTATGGAGGATATGATAACTTATTAGAAACATTTCTGGGCGAATCTGCTAAGGTCTTATGGGAACAATGGGTTGAAAAGAATCCTAATAATTATGAAGAACTAAAAGAGTTGGTAGTAATCCAACATAATTTGCAAATATGATATCTAACATGATTATAGCTGAAGACCCAGAATTAGGGTATACAACCTACAGAAATGAAAGATTAAAGGAAATAGAGAAATTAACATTAACAAGCTGGAAAGCATAAAAGAATTCTCCCAGCATTATTTATATAACGCAACAACTGCTAAGCAAGGATACAATAGAGGCATAGTTGAAAGATATTTCAATAAATTACCTGACCCACTAGGAAGCATGATTTTTGAAGAATATAAAAAAGAAACTAAGAGCTGAAATTAACATCTTACAAGCAATAACCTTTGTGTTTAAACAGCTAAGGAAAATATGTACAGGAATACAAGCCCAAAGATCTATGAAATACTCTGATTATAATTTTTGCAACAACATAGTTTAGATACCATTATCATATGGGGAAGATAAGCCTTAGAATCAAAAGAAATAAATTTCAAATAGAAATAGTAATAATATTAGAACAAAAAGAAGTACTTCTAAGAAGATCAATAATAGAGCCCCGTTTCTACATAAAAGAAATGTGAAAAATTAATCCTAAGAAAACATATGACTAGGACATGCAGATGTTTCATATGTAATTCTCCTGATCATTTAAGTAAAACAGTCCTAACAAAGATCAAAAAAAATACTCTAGTAAGTATGAGGAACAAGACGGAAGTACTAATTATAGATAGTGTAAATGAAAATATACTAATATTGTGACATGATAGAAATAAAGGAATGATGAATCTATATATTCTATCATAGAAACAGATGAAATTGAAAATACTAATGAAGAATTACGAGTCGATGAAGAAGAAATAGATCTAATGACGAACTAGCAGGAAATGAAAATTGAAATGACTGGATCAATTAAGTGTGAACATGATTGATCAGGAGAAAAGTGGGATTACAATATTAAATGTGCCTTTTTATCTACTATCCCAGTCAAGAAAGAAGTCACCTGCAGTATATGTCTAAAACAAGCCTGTGCTGAATGTTATAAGAATAAACAAACAAAAATGGAGAAAAGAGGTAGAATTAGAATCAGATGACAGGATACACTCTAACAGAGTACGAATTTTTAGAAATAGAATAAACAAAATTAGAAGATTTAAAAAAATAGCTGTTGAATGTAAGCTCTACCTGAAATAAAGACTCCACAGAACACTGAATTCAAAGAACAATTAATAACATTAAAAGACAGCTAATACTGCCAAGCTAATCCAACTAAAAGATGCAATACCCAATTTTGGAAATAAGTATATAGTAAAAATGCCTTTTAAAGAAATAGTAGGAATAAGAATACAGTAAAAGTGAAGCTATCACCAAAGGTATCATATAAAATACTAGCATTAAGTGTGACACAGGTTGTAAAAAAATATTATTCACGACAAGTTCTTCATAAAATGTCCTGAGCTGGTTCATACAATTGATGATAACAAAGCGGAAGTCTCAACAGATATGTCAGGAATAAGAAAAATTCATAACCAGTTAGCTTACAATATCTATTTATACATCAATGGGACAAGATATATAATAGATGAAATTACAATAAGAGATTTATCAATGATAAATGATGATATGATAATAGGCTTAAGATTCTTATAACAATCGGTACAAGCCACACTAATACATGAGCAAGGGATTACATTCATCCCTTACCATGACAATGTTTCATATATCTCAGAAGTACGAAAGCGTGGTGGAACCTCCTCCTCTTCTTCCAACCTTGATAACCTTGACCTTAGAAGCATACAATATGAGCTTAGTGAGAATATAGACAACTTTTATATATCAAATTCCAATATAGAATGCATAGGGCTACAGTCATTTGCACCAAATTGGTATAGAGATATTAAATCTAAAAAAGATATTGAAAGAATCGTTCAAAAATTAGAAGATACTCAGATAATAGGAGAAATCCTGATGAAATACTAGGAGAAGAATTCAATTACCTGTAAAATTAATATAATAAACCCGGACTATATAATTAAAACATACCCAATAGAGGCAACCCCAAAGGATATAGAAGAATTTAAAATGCATATAGAAGAATTATTAAAACTAGGAGCAATAAGAGAAAGTAGGAGCCCACATAGATCGGTAGCATTCATAGTAAGAAATCATGGTGAAGAAGTTAGAGGAAAATCAAGGATGGTTATCAATTACAAAAGGTTAAATGATAATACCATAGAAGATGCTTATAACATTCCTAACAAGCAAGAATGGATCAATAAAATATAAGGTAGTAAATATTTTTCAAAATTTGATTTAAAGGCTGGGTTTGGCAAGTAAAAATGGCAGGGGAATCCATAGAATGGACCGCATTTACATGTCCTCAGGGTCACTACGAATGGCTTGTTATGCCACTAGGGTTAAAAAATGCCCCTGCCCTATTTCAAAGAAAGATGCAAAACATATTCAATAAAAATCAAGAATTTGTATTAGTCTATATAGATGACTTGTTAGTATTCTCAAAAACATATAAGGAGCATATTGCTCACCTAGAAATATTTTTTAGAAAAGTAGAACAAAATGGGTTAATCCTATCCAAGAAAAAGATGAAAATTTGCAAGGGAAAAATCAATTTCCTTGGTCATGAGATAGGTGAAGGAAAAATACATCTACAAGAACACATTGCTAAGAAAATCTTACAATTTCCTGACGCCATGAATGATAAAAAGGAGTTACAACAATTCTTAGGGATAATAAATTGTGCTAGAAATCACATAGACAATTTAGCAAAATTAGCAGAACCTTTATACGCAAAATTAAGAAAAAATGGTCAAAGATACTTCAATTGTGAAGACATTAGACTAGTTAGAATAATAAAGGAAAGGATCAGAAGTTTAAAAGTTACCATTAGATGAAAATTATTTCATTATCGAAACAGATGCATCCCAACAAGGCTGGGATGTTGTATTAAAACAAAGACCTACTAAATTTTCATCCAAAACAGAAGAAAAAATATGTAGATATGCCTCTGGAAGTTATAAATTAAAAACTGCGAATAATACAGAGAGAGATACTCGCAATAATTAATGCAATAAATGCTTTTAGACTCTATTTAGGTTTCAAAGAATTTATAGTTAGAACAGATTGTGAAGTAATATGTAGATATTATAATCAGCTTAATAGTAAGAAAAGTTCCACCAGGAGATGGATCTTATTTGAAAATATTATTATTGGAAATGAATATAAAGTTGTATTTGAGCATATTAAGGGAAAAGATAATCATTTACCTGATTTGCTCTCTCGATTGCCTATCTTGCAGGAATGAAGAAATCAATGAACTATAATAAAGTTGAATTCTTCACTTTTGGAGATGACAACAAGCTTAAGATATTCCCACAGAATTCTTATAAGTTTAAGCCCAAAAACCATATAATCATAGATGAAGTGCAGGAATGCATCCTGGACAATTTCTGGTACCAATATAACAACAAAAGAGAAGAGAAGGGCTATATGCTATCAATATTAAATAGCCTTGCTGAATATTTTCATCTGCTAAATGGATTAATACCAGAAACAGGAAACCATGAAATAATAGAACAAAAACCCATATATGTAGTGTTTGATGGAAAACTCCCAGGGGTTTATATATCTTTTGAAGAAATAATAGCCCAAAAAATAGATGCAAAGTTAATGGGAGGTTTATCGTGGAAGAAATATAAAAATATTGACGAAGCATTAAGTCAAGCAAGGAAGATTTTAGGAATAAATTACTATCTGGAGCCAGCTGCAAAAGAATATATTCAAAAATGTAAGAAAGCCAAAAACAATAAGACTCCAGAGACCACATATTATGCAAATATAAAGGATGAGGGATCATCTAAAAAACCCACATATAAAGAATGCCTAACCAAAGGAGTAGATCCCTTAAATGACGAATATATTGACTGGAAGATAATAGAAAAATTCAAAGTCGTCTCCCCACTATGGAAGAAGGAGTTAAAGGAAGAAATATTTAAAGAATTAAAACAAGAAATGAATGAAAAATTTGAAGAAATAAGAAAATCGTACGATGATAAATTTGACATTTCTTTATCCGAGATGGACACTATGGATATCGGAGGTCATGGGCAGGCAGACCATTAGAAAGAATAGTTAACATATAAAATATATATGAAGTTAAATTGATAAGGTTTATCAATCTTTCGGGCGTGGTGAAACATATACCCTCTAATTTAATTTCAACGCCCAAAGCACCTCAATTATATGGACTAAATAAGGTAAAGTAAAAAATAAGTCCAGAAAGACACTTTACAAGCATAGAGTGATAATGCACGCAGCATAGGCCGAAAAATCCGGAAGCACTTTTAGTGGTGGAGGACGAATTTCTGCCAAGAACACTGTGAAGAATATAGCTTTCGGCGAAAGTTAAGGCATGCGTGTCTCGACTTTAGCCGAACAAAGGACGCTCGTGGGTGCCAGCTCATGAAACACCTTGGCAATGAAGATAAGAACGAAGCTCGAACGAGTCTCCCCTCGGCCACTATAAAAGGAGGAGTTGGCCAAACCAAAGACACACATCGAAGAAGAAGCCAGAACTCCTCCAAGCGGAGCTCACAACCACTCGCTAGCCTCAGTAGTTGTAGTTTGTCAATATCATACCTTGCAAGTATATTAGCAAGAAGTGTAAAATACACCAGTGTAAGGTAAGCTATTTAAGCTTGTTTGTATTATCCTTCGGGGTTTCCGAAAGAGAAAACCATATGTAAACTTATTTGTTTAATTATGAATTAGCTTCTTTAAGTTTTCCTGTCTGTTTATTTCCGGAAGAGTGTTTATGCTAGGGACCCTATAGAAGAAAACTCTTCGATAGTTCTCGTTTATAGCCTGCATCTTGTATAGACATCAAGGAGAACCAAGTATCGGTAGAGAGTGTTCCGCTTTGGGTGGAACTGCCTGGGGAGAGATAAACTCTCTGTCAAAAAAAATATGACTAGGGATATCTTTGAAAGCTGCTTCTAACAACAAATAAGTAATAAATATGGTGAGTACCGAATAGGATAACACAACCATTTGTTTTATACCCGGCTGTACTAATGGTTTCGCCAACCATAAAAGATCCTAAAGAATATAAGAGTTTGCGAATAGTACAAGTGAACAGTAAAAGTGTAAACAGTGTTTTGGATCAGTACACTGAGCACTGTGAATAGTAAATTTAAATTTCTGAGTGTAAGTGGTATATATATAAACACACATAAATACATGTATTCAACCTTCCACCCCTATGCTCACCATTAATTCCTCCTTTAAGCCTATATATATATATATATATATATATATATATATATATATATATATATATATATATATATATATATTTTGGTGGAAAGAGATTTTTGAATAGAGTTTGATGCCCAAGCTATATTATTTAACTCGGGATTTCATTTGGAGATTCAATGAAGAGAGAGAACAAAGGAATTTTTAGGAGGGAAACCAAAGGGGTATGATTCAAACAACGGAACAAATATCGAGGCAGAGGCTTTTAAGAAAAGATCGAAGGACTTTGCCGTTAGGGTTTTAGGAACGATGTCCGGATACGACGATTCGACATCAAAGATTATTTTGGAATAGGAGTTTTGAGAGGAGAGATTACGAGATCACGGCAGAGAGACAAACTGAGATCTAGGCACAACATACAACACAGCACACAAGAATCGAAATATTCACGGGTAGATTTTAGCGAAGTATCTTTTAACGTCTCGCTAAAAGCAGGGCGTTACATACGCCAGTTTCTAGGTAATTAGAAGTACAAAGTTTTATATGTAACAAGCATTATGATACTGTAGAGCAAAACAAACATACTGGCAGCTGAAGTTATACCATCGGCAACTATACATTACGATACTGTTGAGAAAATTGTTTCAGATCTAACATGTAGTCTAGTAATTGCTAGGTCCAGATTGATCGGATCTCATACCGTAATCAAGTGGCAACCATCTTCTATTAGTAACCCCGAGAAAAAACCCCACCCTGAATGGCTTTGTCCAAACTGCAATCAACACGTCTTTCCTTAGGACGACAGGAATAGCATATCTTTATGAAGACATAGGGTTTTACAAGTTAAGATAATCTGCAACTTACTTACATTAAATGTCAGGTTTATGTTGCAATTTTCATCCCAAATCCAAATCCTAGTCTGAAACCCCATTATACAAGTTGGGGAAACAACCAATAATTCTCCAATTGGTTCCATAAGACGCTAAAATGTGAATTTAATCACTTTGAAGTAATGGCAAAGAAATCGGAAAAAAACAAAGATTGTAACTTGCCTGTTATGAGTTACGACTGATACAAGAGGAGGTTGCAACAACAGGCCAGGCTGCCGCACAGAAGTGGAGACACAGCCCGTCATCCATGCCAGCACAGGAGGAACAGTACCAGTTGCTGTGATGTCCTCCTGTTGAATTAGTGGCAGTTCTGACTAACTTGTATTAGGAAGCTGCTCTAGCAGTAGAAAAGAAGAATTTAATTTGAAATGTCCAATATATTTACTAAAGGAAAAAAAGCCCATGTTTGTTGTCCAAATCCAGGTTCATGCTATGGTTAATTAATTAAATAAATAATAGGAGAGTCTTTGATTACACAATAAACAATACCAATTGCTGTGATGTCCTCCTGTTGAATTTGCTTCAACAGCCTAAACTTTTTTCCAGCATTTTCATCATTGAAACAAAAGAACATACAAGAATGAAAAGATATCAAATCAAATTAGAATTGAAAACTCAACATAAGTTATTTGGGCAAATAGAAATAAAAATCCATACAAGGTTTATGTTTGATAGTGCTACCTGTCTAAATCAGGTAGAGTAATCAAACACCGATTGTCGTTCTCTCATTTGGTTAGATAGGAAACGAATATTAGAAATCCATGATACATACAACCGATGGCGGCTTAGTTTCACACCAACAGTGATAGCACAATCTAACATATTAAAAGTTCTCTTTTCATGTCCCTGCAATATTTCCAAAGAAGAAAAACCAGAGGATGATGTGAATATTCAAACATTATAATTTTTTTAAAAAAACCATGTTTAAACTAAAATAACAAGAGTACAATTTCATCATGTATGTTCCCATGTCTAAACTCTAAAGCAATAGATTGCAGGTTTCACATGATTTAGGTTAGTTTGTTTATTTATGTAGCCTGGAGCATTTCAAATGGAAGAGTCCCTCCTCTGCATCCTTGATTGCAGCAAGAAGTTTTTTCATGGACCTTCAAAACAGTACATATTGTAACTTAGCATTTGCATAATATAAGTGTAAAGTACAGAAGTACAGAACTACCAAATACTATGATATATGGTCTGAAATATTAAAAAAGGCCCACTGTTTTCTCTGAATATTTGTTTGATATTGTTCTCTGATTTTTTTTTTGGATACAGGTACCTAATTAGATATTCACATTTCAGAATCACAAATGCAGAAGCCAATCATCTCTCCTAAAGGTATTAATTACATCAGTGAGGTATGATGTGAATACCTCTCAACTCTTGCCATACCAAACTCAACATGTTGAGTCGATATGTAAATATACTAATGTACAAAAGTTATCTTCCATCTTCGGCAAATTTCTCATATTAGCTGATGCGCCAATGATATACATAGGTCAACTAATCTAACCCCAGCTAAAATATCCCTGGGACGCACATAAAAAATGCTAGAAACAGAGGACGTACTAGCTAATCCCAACAGCTACAAGAGGGAGATACGAGCAATAATCCGAGCACAACTCTAGTCATACAACCAGGATCCTATAGATTCTAACATCATGGGAGGACTGCCCATCGCATCCACATAAGGCCACAACTTGGAGTCGAATTGGAGCCGAGGGCTAACTAAGTTTCAATAATTAGTGGCCGTGGGGCGATTGAGGGTTAATCAAGGTAAGGTGATATCAAGTGTACCTTGAGGAGTCGGCGTTAGATGGGTCGGTGGCGACGACTTCGTCGATGGCGGTCAGGGACGTCCGCGCTCCTGTAGATGCTGCTCCCAGTGCCCCATGACTCCGGCTGCCACGAACCGCGGTCGGGACTCGGGAGCACGATTCCGGCCACCTTATTCGGACGAGCCGCATTCGGGAGCATGGTGGAGAGCTCCTCCTCCGCGGCGGCGGCAGAGGCGATGCTCAGCGGAGACGGTCTCTGGCGGAGGCGGCTGAGGGAGACAAAGAACCGGGGGAGAAAGCCGACGCGGAGGCGGGGTGTTGGTGGCTGGCCGACGCAAGGCGCGCCGGAGATGGGATTCAGCGGCGAGGCGGGCGAGGCGCGTGACGGCAGCGGAGGGACGCGGTGTGGCGCGGCGCGGCTAGGGTTAGGGTGCGGTGCAGGTCGAGGTAAGGGGGATTGGGGGGATGTGGGGTGGGCCGTGGGGGAAGGGCGGTGAGGAGGTGAGGGGGAAGTGGGGGAAGGTGCCTGCGGAGAGGCGACAGACGGCGGTGAGGCGGATGCAGAAAGGCGGCGGCGAGGATTGGCTTTGCATGGTGAGGTGAGGGCGCGAAGGGGAACAGGGTCGCAAGGCACAGTGCAACGAGCAACGTCTGGCGGCGTGGATCCAGACGGCGGCGGCTGAGAGAGGAGAGGGTTTAGGGTTCGATTCGATGCTGCAGGGGAAACAGGGGAGGCATGGGATCCGAGAGGGAGTGGGTGGACAGGATTGGAGGCTATGTGCGGAGAGGGAGGTGGAGGGAACCTGAACCGTTAGATGAACATAAATAATATTAGTCGTCGGATATGTCATATAAGTCATAAGTCATTTATGTTAGGATATTATAGGGTAGATATGCTTATCTTAATGCTACGACGAAATTTGATATGTAAATTAAATAACCAAAAGAATACATGTTTTGACAAGCATAGAATGAGATATATCTAGACAAATCCTAGGCAAAAAAGAATGATAAAAAGACTTATTTTATTGTCAATAACATAGCCTAATAGCCACATGCAAAAAACAATATCCAAAAAAATTATTAGCCAAATCCATTACAATAACCCTTCGAAAACAGTTGCCACGAGCAGCCTAGAAAACGCATGAGCCAGGCCTTGCGGAGTTGCCCCATGTACCTGATGTCCACGAGCACCTTATAATTAATCCTCCAAAAATATTTGGTAGGAGCCGGCCACCCAACACGGCCGGGAGCGCACCCTCGCTGAGTTGCCTTGTGCATGATGCCTATGGGCACCTTTTAATTAACCCTCTGAAACAGTTGCTAGGGAACGAGGCCCGGCCGAGTTACCCTGTGCCTGACGCCCATGAGCAGCGTCACCTCTCACACTCGCCTACCATGGCATTAATTTTAAATCTATCTGATTCTACGCTTAATTACCAAAACAAATATCTTCTTTTGGCTGTTTGATTTGTATTATGAAATGCCGCCCAAAGTTAGCATGATCATTGTTCTAGTTAGCGTGCACATAAAATCTACGTGACATAATATTTGGTAAATAAATTATCAAAATTCATGTCACAAATTTTTATCTCACACAATATCGTATGCAACAACATATATTTAATTGAAGCAAAAATGGCTAAGCAGATCTTAAGGTAACAGCCAAAATAAACTGTTTGATTCAATAAACTTGACTTCAAAGTAGGCAAAAAATGATATGTATTAGTAAACACAATACTTTCGTAGAACAATGTACAATGGCAATAAATCTTTCCCATGCGTATGTCATATACCTATGCACAGATTAGTAGTTCGGTTGTTTCTTGTGCAAGTGCCAAAAAAAAAAAAAGAAGAGCCAGGATTTAATTGCAACCTGATATCAACTAATGTTACTCAAAAGAATTGAATGGCTGACAATAGACCATGAGCACAACAATTGCAGACAAAGACGCCGCTTGACTTGATCTTGTATAGTACTTACAACAATTTCCATTTCCTCCGAACGGTAGTTACAACTTGCATGGAACTAATTTAAGGCATCCAAACTGCTTGTCAGAAAATACAATTAACAATGTGCTCAGTGTTGACTAAATGGACAGAATTAACCAAAACTAATCTTCTGAGTCATGTATCACTCCTACAAATGTTGGCACATATCAAATGGTAAAATTATCAAGCGAATTAACCATATTGAGCATTAAGTCATTCCCTATCAAATGTTGTGCATGATGTATTTCAGTATTTCTCCTTAAAGGACATGTCGTGTAAGAGATGAACATCCAACTGGAAACAGACTGTATTGTATTTGGCGGTGAATAACTAAGAAAGGACTAACATATTTGGCAATAATTTCCACAAACACCTTATAAGCACACTTCTATGACAAAATCACTATTTCAAAAAACTTTTCACTGCTTGAACAGAATTGTACATAGCGTATATTTTTTTTTGCAAGGATTACATAGCATAAGTCTTGTTCCAGAAAACATTCTTGCACCTCAACAGCCACAATCTTCATAGAAAATGATGCCGGATTGCATTGCTTCGGTTGGAAAAGCCACCAGTTTACTTAGAAGTCTAAAGATCTATTATATATTCATTCTAAGCATCCAAAAGCACAGTCCACTCAGATCAAAAGACCTGCTTCACATTTATTTTCAGCTAAATCCACAATTACCAAGCAGGTGCATCTAACCTTTGGGAGGTAAATCCAAAGCAACCATAGGATTGTCCTTACCTGCATGCACAAGGTCAATGGAAATAACAGGAGAAGGAACTCATGGAATCTAGTAGAATTGTGAGATTCCTACCCATAGAGCTGCTAAGGTTTAAATTTGACTAAGTCAAAAACCATTGATCCGTTGGTTTTGAAAGGTGCAAAACATTAATTGGAAGGCATTTGCTTTTAAATACCATGTATTCACACAACAATTAAAACATCAGCTTCATTAAGAAAAAAAATACTCTGAATTGAGACAAAGAAGTACCCACTATATGTGTCATGAGCTCAGGAGATCCCTTTGCTGGTTGGCTTCCTCTTAATTCTTGAAGCCCAAACAGACAGGCACCTCCTAAGATATTTGTTGTATTCTCACCTAAGCACCAGTGTTGGTGATATGGTAACCAGGGTTCCCTGCGTTGTGGGCGTAGGATAGCCAGGCGCCATGTCACATGTTCCCCGAGCACGGGGGATGGCATGAGCCCACCTCGGGGGCCGTGCACCTCTCTATGCTCGAGAAGAAGCTAGAGAATGAGAAGAGCATGGAGCCGTGACAACGCTCGAGCAGCCATCGGCCAGAGAAATACATTTCAGGGCCCTGAGCAGGCTGCTTGGGAGCTCGAGCCCAACCCTTGTCTAGGGCCGCTCCTAGCGGGTGGCCCCGAGGGGGATGCTCCTGAGAACTCGCGGCCCACGTGGGCCTACAGGGCAGTGCTCAAGGGCCGAATAGCGCCCCCGAGTACCCACGGTCCACGTAGGCCTGCAAGATAGTGCTCGGGGGCTAAGTGGCGTCCCCGAGCACCCACGACCCACGTGGGTTGCGGGGTAGAGCTGGGGGCCGAATAGCTACCGGCGCATTTTATGCGCCAAGGCAAGGCATGCAACCATGGTTATCCTTCGCGCGCCTCTCCAAAGAGGGGCGATGTCACAGATATCTACCCGCCAGGGCATGCGGCGTGGTAGATAGATTAGGCCTTGTCAACTGTTGCCTGTCAATCGAAGTCATATGCATGCTATGCTGTCAGGGGGCGTGGGCTGAGATGGCCCGCTTGACCCTTGATGACCTGCCTGCTCTCCCCACTTTTTTGCCTACTCCGTCTAGGCACCGACAAGTGGGACCACAGGACAGCAATGATGACCAAGGTTTTCTCCACCAGAGCACCCCAACGTGAGAGCAGGTGGTGTCCTAGGCACGTGGTAGGCGGCCAAGGCACATGGCCATGGCCTCCTCCTGGATCTGCTTCCCAGGGGCCCAGCTTGGAAGAGCGCAAGGCTCGTTGGAGGAGGACGACCGACACTGTTCAGCACGCCCGGTAGGATGTGCCTATCTTGTACCCTACCATAATCTAGCTATGACTTGGTAATTCTAGGGTGTAATTTTTGGCACCCATCCCTCTGGTTCGGTCCCTGTGGTACCACCTGTGTTCTATAAGGGCAGGTTCAAGGCCATAAGGAGGGAGGACCGAACTTTGATTCATTGACAACCGAGACACTAAGCATAACACATAGCATACAGGAGTAGGGTATTACGCCACCGTGTGGCCCGAACTTATCGAAGTCTTTTGTGTCCATTCTTTTGCATCTTCTAGGCCGAACCTCAAGGGGCCCTATCCAGACCCCTGCTCTCTGTTTCCATCCACCGACAACCAGCATGAAAGCCTCCATCACCTTGCCAGCTGCTCACAATCACAGTTGTAAGCCAATAGGGGTAGAAGAATACAGAAAAAATAATTGTAATATTGCATAGTACGACATGCTAGTCAACCATTTCATCAAACATGCATGTGTCTAGCATATAGCAAATCAACCTCACCTATTGTTAGCGTCCTAACCAGCAACATCACTGTTGTCCACGAATACATCATTACGGAACAACGAACATTAGAGATTACATGTCAAGGAGAAAATATTTTGAGCAATCATGGAACATTTACCCGTAATTACTTGGTACTACTTTTGCATCTATAATTTTTTTATCCGAACATAATGTAGATAACTTTACGAATTGAGCAACCTCACTCTAATGTTCTTCCTTAAATGTATACTGTTGTTTGGTAAATATTCTTACAAATTCTAAAGTAAATTAACAGGATGTATGTTTTGGAGGTTGCCAAGTTATATGTACTCTGAATATTACTGTGGAACAAGATAGATAGGATCTGGAGTTCTGGACTGTCAGCCACTTGCCTTTAATTGAAGAACATTAATAGAAAAAGGCAAATAAGTGTTACTTAATTACACCACAACTAAAAAAGTTTACAAGGGTCTTACACAATAGGTAGTACATGAGAGGGCCACCATCTAGCATGTGGTTTCCTATCACTGAATAGATCGAACATTCCAGAGCATACTATACTACCTCCATTACAAACAAATGTCATTTTATGATATATGCATCATGTCAGTATGACTTAAAAATTTATAAGGAGTTGAATGCAGTTGCCCTACAGTTTGTCCAAAGCTAAGAGCTAAACAATATCTTGCTCTATGGAGGCAACATAGATGTAGGAGTAGGACTTCAGACATAAGACTTGAGGTCTAAGAACTAAGGTCCAAATTTGAATGCAAAATGCCATCCAGCCATTTCTAGAAGACATTTCTTAGAAGAAATTTATCCTGTCACCTTCCATATTTCTGACCCAGCCATTAGGGAATGAGAATGGAATGAAAGTGAAGATCGGGCACTAATCTATGGGTTAGGGGCTTTAGGAAAACTGTAATGATTGCTCTAACGTCTGTTAGCAGTTTTTAATACTATAGCATATACTGACAATCAAAACCTAGGTATGTACTAATAATAGATCCACATGAAATGTAAAACTGAGATATTAAGCAATCTGCAAACATGTATCAATTACCAGACGATTATTAGCTACAACAAATCCCATCATATTCTTAGAGTATGTCAACTTGTGACTAAATTTCAGTAAGCAAATAAAGGCTTCCAAAAAACCAGTTGCTCCCAATTACAGAGGTGTTTGGAGCGTTGGACGGGAGGTAAGATCTGACCCTTTGTCATCAAAGCGGAGGTGCACCAGCTTGACGCTGTTGACGGCGAGGTGCACCTAAGTAGCTGCAGTTTATACAAACTGGATTTGTTAATCAGAACCTATAAGTTGCCTATTGCTAAGTACCAACTACTAATCAGCTTACATGTATATTATCAATATTATTGTCATGGTTCTAGAGAGGCAAGAACAAGCGGTTGGCAAAACACCGAACAAGCTGTGGAATGTGATTATGTCGCGGTGGTTAGACAAGAGTTTGTTTGAGGAAATCTAAAGATGTCATATTATTGACAAAATTATAACCATTACCACGCTGCGGACGAACTCTCTTCCCAAGTAGTGATCAATTCTGTAGAGTTGGTTTTCCTCAAATAATTTCCCGAGTTAGGCACTGAATTCTTCTTATGCAGACTCAAGTACTTCCAAATGGCTTCTCAACAATTACTCTAGTACATCCAGCTGTAGGCAAAACATTTATGCAAAGAAAATGAACCTTGATGAAGAACAATTGCCTTGCTTTGCTTAAGAACAAAAAGCGTTTTGTCTACCTTTCCCATGGAAAAACCCTTTTTAAGTAGGAAGTTTTTCAACCTATCATACCATGCTCTAAGTGCTTGTTTTAAACCATACAAGGCCTTAGATAGTTTAAAAACATAATTTGGATATTTGAAATTTTCAAAACCAGGTGGTTGCTTAACATAAACTTCTTCATTGATAAACCCATTTAGAAAAGCACTTTTTACATCCATTTGATAAAGTTTAAAACCTTTAGAAGCAGTAAAGGCTAACAAGATTCTAATGGCTTCAAATCTAGCAACAGGAGCAAAGGTTTCATCAAAATCTAAACCTTCTATCTGTGTAAAACCTTGAGCAACCAACCTAGCTTTGTTTCTAACAACTACACCATCCTCACTTTGTTTATTTTTAAACACCCATTTAGTTCCAATAACAGAATGATTAGGAGGTGGTGGCACTAGTTTCCAAACCTTGTTACGTTCAAAGTTCTCTAATTCTTCATACATGGTATTTGATCCAAGATTCGTCACTTAATGTATGTGATATATCTTTGGATTCAAAAGACGTAACAAACGCTGAATGAGCATGAGAGTTTAGATCATTAAACCTGGAACGTGTCACTCTTTCATGAAGATTACCAATCATTTGCTGAGGTAGATGTATTCTTTGAATGTGCAAGGGAGCTGTTGCTTCAGAAACTTCACTTTCTTCTATTTGATCTTCTACATGCACAGATAATGTGGAATTTTGAGGATGCTCAGTTGTAGGTGAAGTTGTAGTAAGTACCAGATCTGTTGCAATTGATTGTGTGGGAGGAGTTAAAGCTTCAGCTACATCATCATCATCATCTTCATCAACAAAAATGTCCTCCCCCTGAATATATACACCTGTACCTACAATACTTGGACTAGTACCTAGGCTAGTCTCATCAAAAGTAACTTCACAGATTTCTATTATTTTGTTAGTCTCCAAAACTAGAATACGATAGGCACGAGAATGAGTAGAGTAACCAAGAAATATGCCATCAACTGATTTAGCCTCAAATTTATCTAAGTTTCCAGATTTCAGCACAAAACATTTGTATCCAAACACACGAAAGTGAGAAACACTAGGCCTATGATCAAACCGTAGCTCATAAGAAGTTTTACTAAGCTTTGATCTCAAAAATACATGATTTGAAACATAGCATGCAGTAGATATGGCTTCAGCCCAAAATTTTCTAGAAGTAGAAAATTTATCTAGCATAGTCCTAGCCATCTCAACCAAGGTTCTGTTTTTTCTTTCAACTACACCATTTTGTTGTGGTACTCTAGGTGAAGAGAATTGATGATCAAGACCCTTTTCAGCACAAAATTGATCAAAAGAAGAATTTTTAAATTCAGATCCATTATCACTTCTAATTGCTCTAAGAGCTCCTAGGTGATCAACAGATAGTCTAAGAGCAAGACTTCTAAAAAAACTAAAAGCCTCATCTTTAGATACCATAAAATAAACCCAAGAGTATCTGGAGAAATCATCAACTATTACCAGCACGTATCACTTACCTCCAAAAGATTGAACTCGTGATGGTCCAACGGTATCAAGGTGTAGAAGTTGTCCTGGTGCGTTTGTCATCACCATAGTAATAGGTGGATGTGAACCTGCATGCATCTTACCATGTCTACAAGAAGAGCATACTATATCGTTATCACCCTTAAGCTTAGGCAGACCACGTATAAGATCCAAACCACTAACCTACGTGATGTTAAATGATCAAAACCAAACATGGCCAAATCTACGATAGCCCAAATAGAATAGTCTTTAAAATCATTGGCAACTAGACCACCTATGCTCAACAGAAGATGACACACAAAACGCTCTTAAACCACTCTTCCAAAACGTGTAATATTAAAAACGAAGGCAAGATCTCCTGAAGCATCTAATACGTCTACATCTAGCCTTTCTTTAAGCACACTTCAAGATCTCATCAATCATTTGTGAAACGGAAAGCAATTATATTTCAAGTTCTCAACAAGAGCCACACTTAAACATAAACTATCACTCACCTTTACTGTACTTTAGCCACACCATAGAAGTACGAAACATCTCTAAAAGTACCTTTTCAATACATGCGATGCTCCTATGGATTGAGAACCAATTCTTGTCACCGGACACTGTGGCATTTGAGCATCCGGAAATCCACTAGCCAAACGTTCTCCTTTCTCGCATGAAGGCCATACATAGAGAAAGCAGCGAGGTCTCAGTACCGGATTAGTATATAGCAATTTAGGATCAGTACTGAGACACCACGACGCAACACCAATAGACAAACACATAGTATTTTATGCAAAAGTTAGATCTGTCGTTACTCATGTTACTAGAACTAAACGGCCGTAGTCTTTCTCAAATTAGACGGAAGCGGCCTTTCTCTCATTTTTGTTGCTAGTCTAAAACAAAATATTACTTTATGTCCATCTGTACCACAATGAGTGCAGCCGTACTTAACTTGTATGTAGCTGAGAAGTAGAACTACTTTTGTATTTTGTGCTAGAAGATGGCATAATACCAGCAGATTTTAAAATGCATCCTTTTTAGCGTTCAATTGACTGTCTAACAATTATGCCACTTCCAAGATATTAACAATAGTTGGAGCATTGATCTTAGAATAATCATTAAGAATCAAAACCCAAATCAGTTTTAAATTTTTCAAACTAGTCTTTGGATTCAAAATTTGATTCAAACTTTTAGTTCACAATCTTTCCTTGCAAATTAATCATATGATCAAAGAGTGGCACAATTCTTACAAGATACATGCTGAAATCTATTCATTTTACCAAATTAGAGCATGAAAAACCTATGGTAGCAAGATCTTCTTGGAGTTTGGGCAAATTTTAACATCAACCATCTGTTTATCTTCAAAGCCAAGATCGTCTTTTAGTTGTGCAATTTACATTAGCATCTCTAATTCACTTTAAGAACATTCGCATCTTATCACAAGAGACAGGTTCATCAATTGGATAGACATGTTGTTTCATTTTCCCTTTTTAGCCTAAGTTTCTTTAGTGTAAAGCATGCATATCCCTTAGAGAAGTAAATTCAGCATAAACTTAAATCTCATGATTGCAAGAATCATCTATAGAGTCAAAGTTTAAGTCTTGCAATCTATCACTTTAATTTTCAACTAAAGCATCTTGTTTCTTAATCTTTTATATCTCTCTTCTCTCATTAAGTACCAAGTTTTTTAACAGCACAAGCTAAATCATCATAAGAAGGTTCTACCTCATTGTCGCTGCGTTGTCATGCACTATGGTGACGCTTTGCCTACTTGCTAATTCATTTACAAGACCAATCAAGCTTTGTCTTGCCTTTGGAAGTAGCATCATCATCACTTCGTGTCCACGTCGCTTAGAATTTACCTGTTCAAGAGCAAGAGAACACGGTGCACTTCTTGTTTCAAATACCCCTTCGCCCCCCTCTTAGTGCTCTTGAAGTGTTCGCTTCTTTCACTCTCTACCTTGCTCTTCCTTCTCATCTTCATCCCTAGAAATTCTTTGCTAGAAATTTTGCGACCATTTAAGATGAAGTGATAAGCGAACCACATTCAAAACATCTCCAAGGTTTCTACCATTTGCTACTCTTTCTGGATCGAAACATTTTGCAAAACTTTTCGTGAAGCGAGTGGAGAGGAGTGCCAAATCATCTTCAGGAAATTGCTCTAGTTGTCACAGTTAGTGAAGACTAAGAGGACAAAAACATAGCTAGATGAAGAGTTATTCACCATAGATTCTTAGTTTGTGAAAGCTAAAGCTATTGATTTATTAGCCATATTTTTTATAGCAAAAACATCTAGCTCATGATTTTCATTTAGAATAAAGCTATCTAATGTAAGTGTACTCATGGTAGTAATTCTCTAATGATGTACCCTTCATCTCCACATAGACATATCTAAGGCTTCCTAACAAGACCGAGAATTTTCAGCATCGGTGTATATAACATTAACAGAACGTAAGTTGCTAAGAAATTTTTTTTTAAAAGCGAGCAAAGAAGTCATCAAGAATTCATCCGGTTTCATCTCAAAATCGATATATTCCTTTTAATATACATATCTGACGTACCTCTTTACCGGTTTGATCTTCGTGATCATCCACAAAGTGCTGTGTCCATACCTCATGTGCTGACTTGAGTGCCCACCACACCGCAAAGGCCCTCTCCTAGCCCTTGAATAATCAAATTCTCGCCTTGCTGTTAGCCTCCACTGTGGCATGTTCGCTGCTGTCCACTTATCGTTTTCAGAACTTGATATGCTTATAATCTCGCCCATATCGGCAAAGCCTGAGCTTGATGATGCCTCATCTTAGCCTATCAATACTGAAAATTCAAACACCATGAAAACACAAGATTTTGTGGAATACCTATCCGTCGACATATTTTTAATCGCCGGTTAAGCATCAATAGAAAAGATAATAAAATAAATAACTTTGCCTCTGATACCACTTTGTAGATCGACTCACCACTAAATAGGCAATCAGAGAGGGGCTGAATGATTGCGTAGGTCAAAAAAAATAAAATTAACACTTTTCCCTAATCACAAAACCCCCCATGAAAAACCGCGTTTCTGAACTGGATAGAACACTGTTTCGTCACTCTAAACAGATTGTAGTCGAGACCGTAACTCCATCGACCTGAAAGATTTGTCAAAAAAACTAACAAAAATTTATCAAACAAACTCAACTGAATCCGTCAATCGGACTCGGATCTTGAGATATTAATTAAAAACAACATTAAACTGAACAGAAGTTGACGGAATAATAAACCCTAATTAATTGATTAAATGAGATCCTGATAAATAATTAACCACCAAACTTTCCAAACACTAGAAAAACACCCTAGCTAGATTTAGATCAAGAAACCAACCCAAATCTTAGACGAAAAAACAAATTAAATCTAAAATCCATTACTAGGCATGCATAAAGATGAAAGAGAAGAGGAATTAATTCCCGCACTAATCTTCCTAAACTTTACCTTTATTTGATCAAGATTGTGCTTACAAGATATTTCTCCAAAAATCTTAAAAGATTTCTTCATGACAAATTCGCTCTCTTGAAACCCTTAAAAAAAATCTCTCCAAAATAGAGGGAGTCACTATTTATAAACCAAAACCCCCTTCGTAGGGCCATCTGGACTGTTGCCTTCCGGACCACGCTAGACCCGGCGCACCTCCACGTGGCTAAGACCCCCGTGGGTACTGTAGCACTATGTCGTACTCCTTCTTTTTCGATTTTTCCAGCGTTTTACACTGCCTTGCGAAAGCTCTTCTGAATATCTTCGCCACACGGTTTTCGCCCCTCCCCACCGTTGTTGCCTGTGTCCCATCTTTCACCCGGTATCCTGACCGTTCTGTGGACCTAACACTCCTCTGAGTTTAGTCCCGATCCCACCGCTGACCAAAGATGACTCTAAGTACCTACAACAAATAGACAAATACACGTTTTCGGGCAACAGTATATTCATAACCTGACCACTCAGTCGTACACACGCTTATCACACTTTCCCAATCGCCAAGTTCATAAATCACAAAGAAAGCACATCCTCTCTCTG
>RYFJ01004291.1:0-55109 GCA_003991445.1 Oryza meyeriana var. granulata | reverse complement strand
GTTAGCCGCGCCTTGGCTAAACCGGGGGGCTCATCATCGCTGCCCTGACTACAACGGGAGCCTGTCATGGTCACTAATGCCGCTGGGCGGCTACAGACCAGCTAGCTAGTGGCCGCCCTGGCTACAACCCGGGGGCTCCATCATCGCTGCCCTGGCTACAACCCAGGAGCATGATCATGGCACTAAATGCCCTAGGGCTGGCTACAACAGCTAGCTAATAGCACTGCTGCCCGGGCTACAGACCGGAGATAGCGTGCTCATCACCGTCTTTGGCTCACCCGAAGATGAATTGCCACCCCTGGACTTACAACCCGGGGGCTTACTTTTGCTGCCCTGGCTACAACCCGGGGCATGATCTTATTCCCTGGTTTACTTTTCATACTACTTGTTTATGGTGGCTTAACACCCCAGATCACACAGATCGTTTGCTGGCCACAACAGGCCTTCCCGTTATGCTTACTGGCAACTCAGGTCACGGTTCACTTTCCATCAACACTTTTTACAAATCACTGGCAAAAATCTACGCCATGGGAATCTGGTCCTTATGATAATACTACCAAGCACAAGGCCACTGTCTTGTACATCAAGATTTTCACAATCTTTCCTTTATTTCAAACGCGCGATACAAGGGATTCGGGTTTTCCAACTGTTTAGATAAAACCCATCATTTTTCCAACGACAACAATGTTGCAGCTAAGCCATTTACTCAGGCATCGTATCCTAGACTAGGATGCTAGCGTGCCATTTGATGGGCTCTTCAAGGTGAGAGATATAACACATCCTACGAAGTGCTACTACTTGGGGCGAGGGTCCATCAGGTTTGCGCTTGCATAACGAGCAACAGTTTAAAAAAGGTGTAACTAAGATGGCATATATTTTCCAAAACAAATGTTTGCAGATATGGGAAACATATGATCAAAGAGGCTTCCTTGGTCCAGGGGGGTCTTCTTCGGCGAAGGTGGCTGTCGGGAAGGCATCTCCACGTTCAGGTTGAACAAGCAGAAGAAACACTGGGATAAGCAGGAAGAAGATAAAACACCAAGAAAAAGGATCAAGAAAGTAAGTCGGTGCAGAAAAAGGGGAGTCGGCTGAACCAGTTTGCGAACCATGTGGCGACAGAGCTCCCAAAGCTTAGAGATGAAAACTAGCAGAGCTGGGAGCTGGCCGGTTGCGAAACAAGGAGAAGGGGCCGGTTGGCCATATGTTATAGCCGACGTGCAAGGTTGAGGACGGTGGAGCTGCGGCAACGGGTGGAGCAAGCGAAGGCAAGATGAGATGACAGGGATTATGACAGGGAGTACTTTGGAGTCCACTGGTCGAAGTAGGAGGTTGGCAGGCACTGTAAGTTGCGATGGGACATTAAGGTCAGGGCTAGACAGTGGAGAAATCTCACTGACCGGGCTTCGGCTGACCACTGGTCCAAGCGATGCTGCGCGTTAGGTGAAGATTGATGTCTTCACTTACCATGGTGTCGGGTTCCAACGGGCGTAGGCAACTCGGGGGACAAATGAAAGCAACAGTTAAAGGTAGTCGGCAATACTCAGTTTGTCGACTCGGCAGCAAGGAGGTCGAGTAGGACAAGGATAAGTGGCAGAAGATCAAGGGATTGAGTAGCAACTCTATCGGCACAGAGAGAAGGAAGCGCTGGCCGGGAGAGGGGGACAACGGAGGGCCAGCTGATGGAGGGAAGTTAAGATCCAGAAAACCAGTTACAACAGGGAAAAGGAAGCGGTCGTTACAGCTGGGACCCTAGGGTGCTTCCAGATGAGGGAATCCGAAAGAGGCTCACTGGGGAGAGAGGAATCGACCGGCGGCTGCCTCAGATCGGCACCAGGGAAGATTGACGGTGGATCTCGAGCTTTGGGTACCACAGCTCGATTCCGTCGGTTGGCGGTCTTCTGGAGGCAAGGCGACGATGTTGGCGCAAGGGCTCGGCCGGCGACGTACTGGATCAGCCGGAATGGCAACGGAGTCACGACAGTGGCTCTGTAGGGCAGAGACAGAGCATGGCAGCGCCATGGCGACTTCGGCTAGCGATCCTAGGACAACCAAGTATAAAAATGGAACGATTAGAAGGTTTAGATCACGTTCCCGAGGCTTAGAAAGGATGGAGCTCACCGGATCTAATTCGGGCTCAACCGAACACCTTCGGCAGAGGAGAAGATGGGCTTGCCAGCGGTGATCCTTGAGGTCTCCGTCGGTTTTCTCAGTGGGAACGTGAAGAGGTGGAGGAGGAGACTCGGCTGGCGTGTTTTGAGGTGAAAATGTCGAGGTTTCCCAGAGGTGTGCTTAACTCTGAGGGGGGGGGGGGGGGGGGGGGGGGGGGGGGGGGGGGGGGGGGGGGGGGGGGGGGTGGGGGGGGGGGGGGGGGGGGGGGGGGGGGGGGGGGGGGGGGGGGGGGGGGGGGGGGGGGGGGGGGGGGGGGGTGTCTGTCTTTTGTGTGCTGCGGGGGAGAAGAAGAACAGGGTGCTGACACGTTGGCTCATGCAAAGTGCTGAGCTGCTCCATTCCACACTAGTGTCCAGGGTGGTCCACATGTAAGACAACACTTTTCTTACACATATTTGGCTAGATTTAGTCTATGACTTTGTGGGCCTTGTAGTGAAAACCTATGGAGAAGGAGACGGAGTATGGGTAGAGGTTGGGATGAAAACACACTGTCCAAAGAATATTTTGCGAGGCTTACAGGTGGGCCAGGGTCTTGTGGGAGGTGGGGTCCACCTGGAAGTGAGAAATGAGAAGTGTTGTGAGCTGTATGGACAGCTGCCTTGCATCTTTGATTTCAGATAGGTTAATAAGGGGATTATAAATTATGGGATAAAATAAATTGGAAGTAGAGAAAGATGTGTTTAACCAGGGGGGTGCTGACCAAATTTCAGGGTTAGGAGTGGTCTGGTTCATCTTTGGTGAAATTGCAAAGTAGGGGTATTGATCCAGTTTTTTCTGTAGTTAATTTATGTCCTAGGGCTTTGCTCCTATTATTTCATGTGACTTCGTTGGGAATTAAATTGAGCCAAAATTACTGGTGGTAGGGTTCTTGTTGACACACCTGTTGGTAGAATTGCACTACCTAATTAATCCTCATTTTTCTTTGGTGAATTTTAGAAGTAAACCAATTTATTTCAGCTAGCTTCCTAGTTTTGCTGATTTGAGGGATTTCATTGAAGCACTTATTTGAAGTGATAAAATCATGTAAATTTCTAGTAGACTTAAGTATATGGGATAGTGTTCACAGGAATTTTTTCATAATTTTATGTGCAACCAAACATCTTTAGAAAATCCTTAGACTATACAAATGCATAGGTCAAGGAAAAGGACACGGCTGAAACTTGTTTGAATTTTTTACGGGGTCTAAACTAATGAAATAAATTTCTGCAAAAATTATATTGATTCATGATAAATAAGCTAGTATTTGAATAAATATTTCCCCCATATGTTTCTGTTCAACTGTGATGCACTAGTTTAAGAAGTTGGTCAAATTTGCCAATTAGGGTTTAATATTGCCATCGTTTAAATTTCCATGAAGTGAAATGCCAGAATTTTAAAATTGTGCATTCTGATGATAGTAGGGCATAACTTAACTAATTACCTGAAATTAGATTTAGGGCAGTGACATATTTTGCCTTTATGCCATCATCGGCTTCCAGCCGATGTGTAAGTGCTTATTCAGTATCGCAATCGGCCGATAAAACGAGTCCAAATCGGCTTCCAACCGATTGGCTCACTGGTCTAATATTTCTATTTCCTTGTCAATTGCAAGGTCAAATTGACTGGCATGCCTACGAACCTCAAATTTAGGACCTGCACTGGAGGTAAGCAGATCTCCCAGGCCTTCGCGTGTCTAGTGCATCGAACCAGATCCTCAGCTCGTTCTCAACGCTGCTGGTGATTTTCGGTGTCAACACGTTTTTGGCACGCCTGGTGGGACCCAAAACTTCAACATGGCTAGAAAGGAGGTCAGCACAGACAATGTAATCCCAGTCACGATGGAAGATTTGACCGAAGAACAAAGAGAACAAGTGGAGCAGAACATTGCTGAATTTCAGAAGCTTTGTCTAGAATCCTTCGGTATGACACATCAAGGGCTGATTCAAAAATCCCAATTTCCAAAGCCTGTTCTGATTGAGGAATTGAGTCATACATCGCCTGCAAGTTCACAGAAGCCACTTCAAGACATGGTTAATGAATCAGTTCATCATGCATTGATCAATTAATCTGGGATATTGGTGAACACATTACAGAGCTTGATCAAGAAGGCGGTGGAGCCGATTCAACTGGCTGGGGGGCAACAAGATGGAATTCCTCAAGGATATCATCAAACTGCATACTATGGGGGGCATCAACAAAGTCATCAAGGAGCTGTCCCTGAGTATAATTATCAGAGAGAATATCAAAGGCAGAATCAGCTACCAACTCCACCTCTGCATTATCACGTCGAAGATCCAAGGGAAGAAAATTGGACAGCAAGAATCATAGAGGTGGTGAGAGAACAATTCGGCCTAAAACCAAAGGAGGAAACATTTATGTATCGGCATCCATATCCGGATTGGTTTGATAGAGTTCCGTTGCCGTGCCGATACAGAATACTAGACTTCTCCAAATTCTCAGGGCAAGATGATGTATCTACAGTGGAACATGTCAGCCAATTTTTGGCTCAGTGTGGGGAGGCATCAGCTGAAGAAGCTTTGAGAGTTAGATTTTTCCCGCTATCATTGTCTTGATCGGCCTTCACATGGTTTTCTTCGTTACCACCAAATTCAGTTTGGGGTTGGGCCGATTTGGAAAAGCAATTCCACAAATATTTCTTTACTGGGATTCAGGAGATGAGTTTAACAGATTTAACATCGGTAATATAGAAGCCGGATGAATCAGTCACAGGATATATCCAGCGGTTTCGTGATGTTAGAAGCCAATGTTATAGTTTAAGTCTAGATGATGCACAGCTGGCCGAGTTAGCATTCCAAGGTTTGTTGGCTCCGATCAAGGAAAGATTTTCATTAGAAGACTTAGAGAGCCTAGCACACCTAATACGGAAGGTATCATCTCATGAAAGCCAATTTCAAGAGACCATGGAGGAATTGCTGAAGCCCAAATAGAAGAATTTTGAAGTTCGATAACAAACTCCGAAATTGGGGGGCATGTGTTAACACCAAAATTTGGTACGGTTCGTTATCATGTTCGGTTAAGGAAAGAGGCTATATCAGCCAATGGAAGCTAATCTAGAAGAAGCTGAATTCAGGAAGGAATCGTGAAGACCACAGCATGGCAGTTAACTATTTTATCTACAAATTAGGTAGCTTTAATCATTTTTAGGAAAACCTGATCTCGTGTCTGATCAGGCTTGTTAATTTTCCTTTTATAGTTAGGAAACTCCTGTTTCGTATCCGATCAGGACTGTATCAACTCGGGGTATAAATACGTATGCCCAGGGACCATGTAAACTATCTCTCAGATCAATACAAATTCGGTGCATCGCCACCCTTTTCGACGGGTTTTTGCTTCTCGAGCCGGGCTGCATCGGTTAGGTCCGAACTCCTGCGAGAGGATAAGTCTCGTTACCCCGACTACCTTATCGGTTAGGCCTTCCTCGGTTAGGTTCGATATTCTAGCTGATCTACGGTAGTCGGCTTACCACGGTGTATCTATTCTGTCTACGGCTACAACAGTTAGGTTTGATCTCTTAGTCCGAGTAGGTATATCACATCACGCGTGCGTAGATTTATCAGCTTACTGGGAGTAATTTATCTTCAGTTTGTGCTGCATCGGTTAGGTCCGACCTACTAAACTGCTTGCGATAAGTTATTCCTGCTAGGTTGATAGATTTTATGCAAGCGCCTTATCGGGATGTATAGCCGATAAGTTATCATATAGTACATCACAATTGCATTGGATCTATCGGCTCATCGAGGTTCTTTTATCATCATCAGTCTGTGCTGCATCGGTTAGGTCTGACCTATTAGACTAGTGTTAATAATTTTATCCTTCTTAAGCCGATGGGTGTCTATGCAATGTTCTATTGGAATGCCTAGCCGATAAGTTATCTTTTACTAGATAAAGCCGACTGCATTGTTTAATTGTTATTTTATCTGCATTGATATCGCAGTCGGCTGGAGGGTAGTCAATTGATTTATTTATTTTGCCTATTTATGCCATCATCGGCTTCCAGCCGATGCGTAAGTGCTTTAGTTCATATCGGCAATTAGCCGATAAAACGAGTCCAAATCGGCTTCCAACCGATTGGCTCACTGGTCTAATATTTCTATTTCCTTGTCAATTGCAGGGTCAAATTGACTAGCACGCCTACGAACCTCGAATTTAGCACCTGCACTGGAGTTAAGAAGATCTCCCAAGCCTTCGCGTGTCTAGTGCATCGAACCAGATCCTCAGCTCGTTCTCAACGCTGCTGGTAATTTTCGGTGTCAACAGGCTTGTAGTCCGAAACCGAGTAGAACTTGATCTCTCAAGGCAGGCTCTCGTCCAACGCAACAGCTAGAACTAGAACCACGAACACGACTCTAAACCAGCGACCAGTAACTTGACCTAGGACACAGACTCAACAAATTGAAGCTGAAATAAATTTTGCAAAGGCACAAAGGGGTTTGGACAGGGGATAAACCTAACACTATGAAGAACACAGTGGTAATAAATTTTTGGGTTTTCTGGACTCTAGGTAAAAGAACAAAGAAGGATAGATAGGAACAGATAATACCTATCAGGCAACCTGTGCTCTGATACCACCTAATGCGCCTGGGTGCCCGATCTTCCAATAGGTTCGATTTGGCAATGTGAAGACGTTCATGTTTTGAGGCTTCCGATCAGTGATCGTCACCTCGCAACCGCTACACCCACACATCTAGTTGTTATCAACCACGCTCTCACATAGTCGACCTCACCACGAAGGTTTTATCCCTACAAGCAATCAAAGAAATTCACATGAACAGGGAAGAACACAATCTGAATTACAGATGAATATTTAGCACACGAAGTTGGGGTTCTACAAACCGATCTAGACGGTGAAACTGCAATGACAGAATAATCTAAGCAAAACCTGACTCTAAACGACAACGGCTACTGAATATATATGAGTTGGGACGTCCTAGGGTTAACCCTAGAGTGCACACCCTTTGGGCTTAGCCCACGACACAATTACAAGGTCCAAGGCCCAAAATAGTCTTGGACTGGAAGAGGTATGTGTCTTGTTTTGACGATTTCGGACAGCTTAGGAGGAATTTTGATGTGGGACCAAAATCATCTGAAAGTAGACTCCATAAGCTTTCCAACAAGTACTCATGGGCCCCGAAAGTCCTTCTGGATCAGTGACTAGGTCCATTTGAAGTTGATGCTGTCAGGAGGCCCGAATCTGAATCCAAAACATGCAGAACTTCATCTCTTGCCTTCTATGGACCAAAAATGACATGCTGATGTAGGAGTAGATTTGGATAAGGTCTTGGTTTGGTCCCCAATCAACTTCTTTGATCATCCATGTGTTCCTTGCGCTCGGTCTCTTTCCCTTCGTCCAAGCAAGTATCTCTGGAAATGAGAATACACAAAACTCATGGTGCAGTAACGGCTATTCAAATATATAACACGTAAATCTTACGTAGAAAGCATGCACCTTTGGTTGATGAATATATAAGGTAGCTACGGTCATATCCGAGCTAGTGATGTCCTCATCAGTGTCTAATAGAGTTGCAGCGGCTACGATATTTTGCTGAGGCGTTACGAAGATGTCGTGGTCGCCGACTTGGGTTTAGAGGATTTGTTGTTAAGTAGTCCGCCCAGCCCTACGCAGATCGTCGTTGTGGGCATCGTGCTCGGCGTGTAGGCGTCTTGCTTGTTCCTCTTGTTGTTCTCACAGTCGGCGGGCCTCCTCCTCTTTTTGCTCGTGTAGTTGGCGTGCCTCTTGAGTGGGAGTAGAGCCCTTAAACACCATGAAGACTTCGCGGGGCGGGGAGAAGCTTGCTAAACTGCTATCCGATTTAGAATCAGAATCAGAGTAGTTGATGGGGGTGATTACAAATCTGATCTCCCTATATCCGATCTCGAACGGCTCTAGGCAGTATCCGAGTCAAACTCTAGGGGATCGGGTTTTCCGCATCAGATGTTGTTTGAAGTTACCTGCGGTGTCGCCGAGTCCGAAATGGGAGATTATCGATCTCCTCCTTTCTTAGCCCGATCTTGGCCGAGTCCGAGTCGAACACTGAAAGAAAGAGTTGTCCCGAGACCCAGGCATGTTGAAGATTGCTGCAGCATGTCGGTGAGGGTTGCTACGGTGTTACGTAGGCCGACTGGTGTGGAGTCGGCTTGGTCCCTAGCCAATCGGATCGGGTCCGAGTCGGACAGGGTAAGGTTGTTGAATTCGTTGGCGACGAAGTGGAGGCTCCCGAAGCTGATTGTTTGCCCAGGGAAGAAGTTGATGCCGTCGACTCCGGTGGTTGGATCCAATTGTCGAAGCTTGTTGAAGATGATCTCGACGAAGCCCCTACCTGGCACGCCAACTGTCGATGTCTTGTATTGGCAATAATAATATGGGGCTACTCATGAGACATAAACTTGATGGATTGCAAAGGAACACGAACAATTTATACTACTTCAGGCCCTCAAGATGAGGTAATACCCTACGTCCAGTTGTGGTGTATTGCCTTTGAGGTTTCTCTGGTGAGATTTCGTTGTCTGCCCTCAAGGGGCACCCTGTCTCCCCTTATATACCGGGGGACAGGGTTACAAAGTAGGAATCCCAGTTAGACTTCGACCAAGGAATTTCCTTCTAGGAATACAACGTTCCCGACTAGGACTGTACCTAACATTGTCGCACAAAGTTATGTATGCCGAGTCCTATTGTATCCCTAATTACAAAGGTAGGCCCACCCTCTGTCCGAGTGGCCCAATAGCTTCTCATAAGGTACCCTGGGGGTCATGGCCTCCACAGTACGGAAGCTGGAAAACAAGTTTGACGGGCTAGAGATTACACATGTACTACGCCAATACAATGAAACTGCAGATGAGCTAGCAAATATGGGATCCAAGTGAGAAGTAGTCCCGACTAAAATTTTTGTCGAGCAATTATTGAAGCCGTCAGTCAAGAAAAAGCCTATTCCAGAGCAGTTGGGGGCTGAACCTACCCCAGCAATAAAAGAAGTGTTAATCATCTCTCAAGATTGGCAGACTCCAATCATCAGATTCCTCCTGAAAGACGAGCTCCCAGAAAATCGCAGTGAAGCCGAGCGGATTAGACATTGAAGCAAATATTTTCTTGTAGTCGGACAAGACCTCTATCATTGAAGTGCATCCGGATTCCTCATGTGATGTGTCACATCCAAGGAGGGCAAGCAGATTCTGTAGTCCATCCACTCAGGCATCTATGGAAACCATGCTGCATCAAGGACGTTAGTCGGAAAGGCTTACAGGCAAGGATTCTTCTGGCCGACTATAGTTACTGACACCAAAAACATAGTTCGAACATGTGAGGGATGACAGTTCTTTGCTTGGCTAACACATCTACTAGCTCAAGAATTACAAACAATTCCAATATCTTGGCCCTTTACAGTTTGGGGGCTTGACATGGTTGGGCCTTTCAAAAAACCCCTAGGAGGGTTCACACACTAGTTTGTCGCAGTGGATAAGTTTGCAAAGTGGATTGAGGCAAAACCCATTGCTACCACAACAGTGGCAAGGGCAAAAGACTTCATCATTAGTATTATATGCCGATTTGGAGTTCCCAACCGCGTTATAACGGACAATGGCACTCAGTTCACTAGCGGCGTTTTTAAGATTTTTGTGACGATTTTGGCATCAAGATCTGTTATGCTTGTGTGGCACACCCACGAAGTAACGGGTAGGTCAAGCGTGCAAACGGCATGGTCTTACAAGGTATCAAGACTAGGGTGTTCAACCGACTACAACCATATGCGGGGCAGTGGGTGCAAGAGCTTCCATCTGTTCTCTGGTCTTTACAAACCACGGTTAGTCGGGCAATAGGGCAAATCCCCTTTCTTCCTAGTCTATGGTGCCGAGGCTATGTTACCAACCGTGTTGGAGTTCGGCTCTCTGCGAGTTTGGGCCCACTCAGAAGACAAGTCAAATGAAGATCGACTGGTCGAGTTAGATCAGTTGGAGGAAGCAAGGGACATCGTAACTATCCAGTCAGTGAAGTACCTTCAAGGCCTGCGTCATTATCACAGTTGTAATGTTCGTGGCCATGCCTTTTTCGGTGGGTGATCTCGTTTTGAGAAAAATTCAAACCACCAAAGACAGGCACAAACTGTCTCCCTTATGGGAGGGGCTATTCATTATCGCTGAGGTGACATGTCCGGGTGCCTACCGACTAAAGACAGAAAATGGCATCCAAGTCAACAACTCATGGAACATAGAACAGCTACATCTTTTCTATACCTGAGCATTGTACTCTTTTCGTATACATATAAATAAAGTTTGTTACTCTGACTCACTACGCCGATTGTTCCAACCGAGTAGTGAGTCAAGGGCTACATGATGATAACATGTCTTCTGTTATTCATAAAGTTCGACCTTATTTTGTTTAAGTCATGAAGTTTTATAACAATTATGCTAGCCTCTGCCGAGTATAGTCCCATGGGGTGAATGCTATTTAAAGTTGATCCCAGCTCACTTGGCATAAATTAGCTAGTCGGGTAAAACTAATGATGGCTAAAATAGAACAAGTACTCAGCAAGAAATTACAATAAACAGCAAAAGCATTTACAATATTTACACATTGTTTTTATCCTCCTCAAACACCGACTGCTTTAAAAGTTCATGTTTACAATGGCAGATCCTCGGTGATTGCCTGTGTGGTAGGCCTAACCTGGCTAACCAGTTCCAAGCCCTCTTCTAGGGTAGTGCCCTTAGCAAAGCCCTCGCCGACTGCCTCAATATCTACCTAGGGGTAAAGAGACTTCATCATGGCCGGTTGTTGACGCCGAAAACCGCCGGGTGTGCCAAAAAGCTTGCTGACGATCTGGTTCGGCGCCTAGAGACACACGAAGGCCTGGGAGATCTGCTTAGCTCCAGTGCAGGTCCTAAAATATTTGAGGTTCGTAGGCGTGCCAGTCAACTTGACCCCGCAATTGACAAGGAGATGAAGTAATTTGATTACTGATCCAATCGGCCAGTAAGCCGATACAGATTTCTTCCAGCCGATCGCCGCTATGCTCGTGCCCGGGCCCTCGCCTGTACTCGCGCCCGGGTCTCGTGCTCGGGTTCTCGCTCCCGGGTCCTCGCTTGTGCTCATGCCCGGGTCAGCAGCAACTGCACATCGGCTATCGGCCGATTCGGACTGATGTAGGCTCCTTGTAGCCGATGGCCGATGGCACCTGTGTATCGGCTAGGAAACTGATAACGCTATAAGCAAGTAGATAAGCTGTTAGTATAACATGTGCATCGGCTAGAAGCCGATGATAAAATAGATAGGCAGAATAGTAAACTAGCCGACTGCCGAAGAAACACATGTGCATCGGCTAGGAAACCGATGATAATATAGATGACAAACAGTAAGGATAATACAGTCGGCTTTATAAAAAGATACCCTATCAGCTAAGCACTCCGATAGAACGTCGCATATACACCGATCGGCTCGACAAGGATAAATCTATTATTATCGATCTAGTAGATCAGACCTAACTGATGCAGCACAGATCGATAATAGTAAAGGAACCTCAACAAGCCGATAGACCTAATGCAACTGTGATGTAATAAGATAACTTACCGGCTATACATTCCGATAAGACGCTTGCGCAAAAACCATCAACCTAGCAGGAACAACTTATCGCGATAGTTTAGTAGGTCGGACCCAACCGATGCAGCACAAACTGACGATAAGCTACTCCCAGTAAGCTGATAAGATCTACGCACGCGTGATGTGGTATACCTGATCGGCCTAAGAGGTCGGACCGAACCGATGCAGCCATAGACAGGGCAGATACACCTGGGTAAGGGGTGACGAGTCTTACCCTCTCGTAGGAGTTCGGACCTAACCGATGCAGCCCCGCTCGAGAAGCAAGAACCCGTCGAAAGGGTGGCGATGCGCCGAATTTGATTGATCTGTGTGGATGATTTACAAGGTACCCGGGCATACGTATATATACCCCGAGTTATTACAGTCCTAATAGGACACGCCACACGAATTTCCTATCTATAAAAGGAAAACTAACAAGTCCTGATCGGACACGAGATCAGGTTTCTCTAAAAAGTATTAAAACTACCTAATTTATAGATAAGGTAATTTACTGCCATACTGTGGTCTTCACGGTCTCTTCCCAAACTCGGTCTCCTCTGGATCAATCTTCACCGGTCATCTGTGATTTTCTCTTAACCGAATCTGCTAAAGACCCGTGCCAAATTTTGGCGTTAACACCGGTGCTTGGGCGATACCCATGGCACGTGGTCACTAGCATATTTCTTCAAAAGGGCTTGACCCTCTTCAAGACGTTGAGCTACTTGGGCAATTGAACTAGAGCTGGATCCAGCCAGACCGAGCTGTATGATGTCTAATAAAGTCCTCACGGAATCCGCTATGATATCCCGTGATTCCTTTATCACTTTTATCTCCACAGCAAAGGCACCGAATTGGATCTGCAAATTGGCCTTGAAGACTGCTCACACAGAGGAGGAACATAAGCAAATCTAGATATCAAGTCGAGCAGGGTGCAAGAACAGATATGCAACTTACTTGCGTACTCAGAGTCGACCTTGGACTTCACCTTCTTGAGCTCCTTTTGCTCTTTCTTCAAGCGTTCAATTTCCAAGGACTGATTGTTTAGATTTGTCTCTAGAGCTACAGCCAAACAAGGTTAAAGATTAGAAGCACACAGAGGATGTCTGGGGTTACTCGGGCAAAAGGGAAACATACCTCTGATGGTCCCTATTTTATCCCAGTTCTTGTCCTGGAGCTTGTTCATCGAGTCCTTCAGCCAATCTTCCCTCTCCTTGCTAGTTCTCTCCAGATCATCCTTGGTGGCCTGGAGCTGGTTAAGTAAAGTGAGCTGGGGAGCGAGTTGGGCAAGAACCTTATCCATCCTCTCAGATCGATCAACTACTTGCTGCACGAGTTAGGTCATAATGAGACAATGTGAACTACAATAGCAGAACATTCCAAGAACCGCTAATTAGCAGACACAGCTGGTCGGCTTATGTACATGGATGCTCCTTCACACTGAGATGGCGGCCTCCATCAACTTGACTCACTCCCTCTGGGTTGCTTCTTCGTTCAGCTCGAAGGTTTGCTCGTCTCCCTCCGGGGTGACCCAATAGAACTCTCGGGGGAAGTTTGGCGGAGGAGCTTCGAGCCTGGGGAGGTCATTGTCTTCTGAGGATGAGAAGAGTGGAGGAGAGGGAGTTCTGGGTCTTGGATCTACTGGTGGTTCTGGTTCTGCGATGGGCTCGGTAATCGGGACTGCAACTGCGGAATCCCGACTGGGTGAAGTTTGTAGCCTAGCCGAGTGGGTAGTCTCAACCTCGAGAGCTGGGACGCCACTTGGCTCGGCCCGGGGCTCTGCAGGTTCAGCCTCAGTCAGGACGGAGGCAGCTATAGGGGTCGGTGGCACTGTCCCTTTGGGATTAGCGTCACTTGGCTTCCTGCAAGGTCACACTACAATCAAGATATTGCAATACATCGCAATAATTCCTGAAGATTGAGGATTTTATACCTTTTGGAAGTCTTGAACCTCCACCCCTGTGCACTAGGGGTGGAGGTAGTCAGTGAGGGGCCCGAAGGCCTACTCGGTGGCGAGACACCACCTGTTGTTGGGCTCAGAGGCGCGGCGGTAGGTGGCATAGAACTTGGTCCAGTTGGCACTGCACTAGGTGCAGCCTACTGGGGCAAAAGAGTTGTTGGTGGTATGGTCTTGGGGCTGGCAGGTGTGGAGGCCATGGGCCTCGGGTACCTCATCACAAGCATATGGGCCACTCGGATAGAGGATGGGCCTAGCCTTGTAATTAGAGATATGATAACCCTCAGCAGACTTTGCCTTATATGATAAGGAATATACAATCCTAGTCATGCAAGTTATATCTCTAAGAGGAGATCTCTTGGCTGTAGTTCGGATGGGACTCCTACCTTGTAACCCTGTCCCCCAGTATATAAGGGGAGACAGGGCACCCCCTGAGGGCATATAGAGATTCATCAGAATCATACATCCTCAAAGGAATACCACAACTGGACGTAGGGTATTACCTCACATCGAGGGCCTGAACCAGTATAAACCTCCCTGTGTTCCTTTGCAATCCACCAAGTTTCGATCTGATGAGTAGCCCTATAATCATATTGCTAGTGTAAAACATCGACAGTTGGCGCGCCAGGTAGGGGCTTCGGCGAGATCTACATCTACAAGCTCGATGGATCCAACAACAGGAGTCGACGGCAACAAATTCTCCCTCGGACACACAATCTCATTTGGAAGCCTCAACTTCGTCGCCGACCAGATTGGCAGTCTCACCTTGGCCGACGCAGACCTAATCCAACCGGTCGAGGAACCAGCCGACTCCGTGCCAGTCGGCCCACAAGACGTTGCAGCCATCCTCGTTGATTTGCTGCGGCGATCTACCACCCGTCCGGGTCTCGGGACACTCTCTCCTTCGGCGTCCGACTCGCGCTCGGCCTCGAGCCAGTCCGGGTTAGGCTAGGAAGGGAAGAGATCGTCAATCTCCCTCGCAGACTTGGCCACGCCGTGGATCTACATCTCACGCGGCAGACCCGATCCCCTGCGATTCAATTTGGACATGGCCCAGAGCCGCTCTAGAATGGATCTAGGGAGGTCGGAGTCGTCCTTACTCCGATTAACTACTCGGACTCTGACTCCAAGTCGGATAACGATTCGAACACCAGTTCGGACACCAGTCTGGCGAGTTTCCTTCTGCCCCGAGAGATCTTCATGGCTTCAACCCCTCCACTGGGGGTGCGCCGACTACAAGAGGAGCAACAAGAGGAGGCACGCCGACTACGGCAACAAGAGGAGGCCGAACGCGAGGCTCACAACGACGAGCTACACAAGGCTGGGAGAACCGCTCAGCAACAGATCCTCCAGACTAGAGTTGGCAACCATGACGTCTTCATCACGCCACAACAGAACGCCGTGGCCGCTGTAACCTTGCTAGACACGCTCCAGCTCGGGCCTCATCATTAGGCCACCCTGACAATAGCCAAGATCAAGGTGATGATTACAGCTACTGCCTGTCAGTAGCACCAGCAGTCGGGCGAAACACTTATACCGACCAACCGGTCGAGTTCTCTAGCGGCAATCTCGTCCGCATCAGCACGACGCCGGGCGGCGGGCTCAAGTCAGCCGTGCGAGGAGTCACGACAAACATCACTTGGCAACACCTACAACAACAATCGGTGGCATCACCAAAATGATTGCCGGTTCAACCAAGATCTTTGAGTTCGACTACAACGTGATCTCCGCCAAGACATCAATGCTCGGCGCCATCAACGTGAAGACGATGAGCGATGCTGACTAGAGGACGAGCATGAGCATTTCGGTCTTCACCACGAGTGGTTTAACAACCACGGTCGGAGCCAGAGCCCTCACGAAGATGAAGGCATACCAGCCTTCACCCAGGAGCTACAAGACGTCGACTGGCCGTTGGGCTTCAAGCCTACAGGAATCGAAAAATACGACGGCAAGACTAACCCCAAGTCCTGGCTCACCGAATATACTCTGGCGATCCAAACCGCCAGAGGTGACCACAAAGCCATGGCTAACTACGTCCCGGTCGCCCTAGCCGACTCAGCGAGGACATGGCTAACAGGGCTCCCAAGGTGATCAATCGGCTCCTGGGGGGAACTCCGGGAACGCTTTATAGCCAACTTCCAGGGGACTTACGAGCGGCCATCTTTCGAGCACGATCTCTATCAGCTGCACCAGAGGAAGAACGAGTCTCTCCATGAGTTCATCAAAAGGTTCTCCAAGAAGCGCAATTCCATCCCGATGATCAAGGACGAGGTCATCATCGGCGCCTTCCGCAAGGGAGTCAAGGACGCCCCCCGTTCATCGTGAAATTCACTCAGAAGCCTCCAGCCTTGTCAGGGCCATCTTCGATATGGCGAACAAGTATGCCAACTCAGCAGAAGCGGTCGCTGAAGCCCTCGATGAAACGAAAGAGCCCCGGCATAAGGACCAGAAGGCGAAAGCCGATAACGAGCCATCACAGAACAAGTCCGGTAGCTGCAAGCGGAAGTCGGACAACGAGGTGGCCAACGTGGAGCGCACTCGGTCGCCACCCCCAAGGAACAACGAATACCAAAAGGTTATGAACTGGCCTTGCCCCTTCCACCCCAAGGGCAAGCACGCGGCCAAGGACTGCTTCATGCTCTAAAAGTTTGCTTCCAACTAGGCTTCATCATCTGGTGTCGACAAAGACAAAGACAAGCCAGATTTGGGCCCGACCGACGATTTTCAAGATCCCTAGGACGAGCTCAACCATATCTTCAGAGGGCCGTTTGCGTACGAGTCCAAGCGAAAGCAGAAGCTAATAGCATGCGATGTCAACACAGGCTCTACAGCTGATGCCCCCAATATTTGCATTGGTCAGAAACACCCATCACCTTCGACCATGCAGATCACCCCGATCGGGTCTCACACTCGGGACGCTACCCACTCGTCCTGGACCCGGTCGTCAAAAATATCAAGCTAAAGAAGGTCCTCATAGATGGAGGTAGTACACTCAACATTCTGTTCGCCAAGACTCTGGATGAGATGAAGATTCCTCGTTCAGAACTGCAGTCGAGTACGACGCCCTTCCATGGGATAATTCCCAGCCTGTCTTCAACCCCCCTCAGACAGATAAATTTGCCGATCACCTTTGGCACGCGGGATAACTTCCGCACAAAAAACATTTGCTTCGAGGTCGCCAACTTTGAAACCGCGTACCACGTGATACTTGGACGACAAGCGCTCGCCAAATTTATGGTGATACCGCACTATACCTACATGGTGCTCAAGATGCCTGGGCTAGCAGGAGTTCTCTCCCTCCGTAGTGACGTCAAGCAAGCCTTCACTTGCGACAAGGAGAGCTGCGAGTTGGCTCAATCACAAGAGGTGGCAGTCGGACGCAACAGCATTCGGCAAGCCATCACAACTGAAGTCGAGGATGACCAAGTTCCAGCGAAAAAAATAGCTAAGTCGGGAATTTCAGCGGAGTCTGACACGAAGAAGATCCCCCTGGACCCTTCTGACCCCTCCAAGACTGCTCTAGTCGGGACCGGACTCGACCCCAAATAGGAAGACACGCTCATCACCTTCCTCCAAGCCAACAAGGATATCTTCGCGTGGAAACCGTCCGACATGTGGGGCATACCAAGGGAGGTGATCGAGCACACCCTCAATGTCAAGACAGACGCCAAGCCAGTCAAGCAACGGCTATGGCGCTTCGCACAAGACCGGAAAGATGCCATTCAGGAGGAGATAACCAAGCTCCTCACAGCCGGGTTAATCAAAGAAGTCTACCACCCGGACTGGCTAGCAAACCCAGTTCTAGTCCGGAAGAAGAACAGTAAATGGCGCATATGCATCGACTACACCGACTTGAACAAAGCCTGCCCCAAAGATCCATTTGGTCTACCCAGAATAGATCAGGTGGTGGATTCAACTGCAGGGTGCAAACTTCTCAGCTTTCTCGACTATTACTCGGGATACCACCAAATCAGCCTGAAGGAGGAGGACTGCTTAAAGACGTCTTTCATCACGCCGTTTGGTGCCTACTGCTACATCACTATGTCGTTCGGTTTGAAAAATGCTGGAGCAATGTATCAACGAGCAATTCAGCGGTGTCTACACACTCAGATCGGGTGCAACGTGGAGGCCAACGTTGACGACGTGGTGATCAAGACCAAGTCCAAAGAAGACCTCATCGCTGACCTGGAAGAAACCTTCCAAAATCTTCGAAGATTCAAGATGAAGTTGAATCCGGAAAAGTGCGCCTTTAGTGTGCCATCCAGCAAGCTACTTGGCTTCATCGTCTCGCATCGAGGCCAACCCGGAGAAAGTCAATGCAATCATGAACGTGGCACCCCGACGAGCCAGAAGGACGTCCAGAAGCTAGCAGGCTGCATGGCGGCACTCAACCAGTTTATTTCCCGAGTAAAAGCTGGAATGCCTTCGTCTTCATGAGGGCTCGGGCTTCGACCATGGTGGTTAAACCGCTTGTGATGGAGACCGAAGCACTCGTTTTCGTCCTCCAGTCGGCAGTGCTCGTCTTCATGTCGTTTGTGGCGCCGGGCGTTGATGGTGTGGCGGAGGTCGTGTTGTAGGCGTTCTCGGAGATCTTGGTTGGGCCGGCAGTCATACTGGTGATGCCGCCCGTTGTCATTGTTAGTGTTGCCGAGTGACGTTTGCTTTGACTCCTCGCGTGGCCGACTTGAGCCGGCCTCCCGGCACCATGCTGATGTAGATGAACCCGCCGCTGGAGATCCCGACTGGTTAGTCGGTACTATGGTGTCACCCGACTGCTGTTGCTGTTGTTGGCAGGCAGCAGACGTAATCATCGCCTTGATCTTGGCGATAGTTGGGGTGGCCTAGTGATCAGGCCCAAGCTGGAGCGTGTCCAGCAAGGTTGTGGCGGCCACAACATTCTGTTGTGGCATGACGAAGACGTCATGATCGCCAACTTTAGTCTAGAGAATCTACTGCTGAGCTGCTCGCCCAGCCTTGCGTAGCCCGTCATTGCGAGCCTTGCGGTCAGCCTCCTCCTGTTGTCGCAGTCGGCGCGCCTCCTCCTGTTGCTCTTCTTGTAGTCGGCACACCTCAGGTGGTGGTGTTGAGGCCATGAAGATCTCACGGGGGAGGAGGAAACTTGTCAGACTGGAGTCTGAACTAGCGTTCGAACCATTATCCAATTTAGAGTCGGACTCCGTGTAGTTTATCGGAGTAAGAACGACTCCGACCTCTCTAGATCCAATCTGAAACGGCGCTTGGCCATTTCCAAACTGAATCGCAGGAGATCGGGTCTGCTACGCGGGATGTAGATCCACAGCGTCGCTGAATCCGTGTGGGAAATTGATGATCTCTCCTGTTCTTGGCCCAAGCCAGGCTGGCTCAAGGCCTAGTGCAAGTCGGACGCCGAAGGAGAGAGTTGTCCCAATGCTCGGCAAAGTGAAGGACTGCCGCAGTAGATTGTTGAAGGAGATTGCGGCATCCTGTGGGCAGACTAGCGCAATGTCGGCTGGCTCCTCGGCCAGTTGGATTGGATCTACTTCGGCCAAGGTAAGGGTGCCGATCTAGTTGGCAATGAAATCAAGGCTCCTAAAAGAAATTATGTCTCCAGGGGAGAGCTTGTCGCCGTCGATTCTGGTTGCTGGATCCATCGAGCTTGTAGATGTGAAACTTGCCGGAGCCCCTACCTGGCACGCCAACTGTCGATGTTTTACACCGGCAATAGAACTATAGGGCTACCCGGCAAGGGGAAACTCAGTGGATTGCAGAGGAACACGAAGAAGATTTTATACTGGTTCAGGCCCTCGACGTGAGGTAATACCCTACGTCCAGTTGTGGTGTTATTCCTCTGAGGTATTCATCGATCAATGATCTCGTGCCCTCATGGGGTACCCTGCCTCCCCTTATATACTGGGGGGCCGGGGTACAGGATAGGAATCCTAGCCGGATCCGGCCAAGGGATTTCCTTCTTAGAGATAGATCTTACCCAGCTAAGACTGTACATTCCTTATTATACAAGGCAAAGCCTACTGGGTGCTACTATATCTCTAACTACAGACTCGGCCCATCCTCTATCCAAGTGGCCCATATGCTTGTGATGAGGTACCCGGGGCCCATGGCCTCCACAAGCTGCTAATGCTATATCTGGCGAAAACCACTCAAGCAATCAGCACGGTGCTGGTGGTCGAGCGATCCAAATCGGGTCACATGCAGAAGATACAGCGGCTAGTCTTTTTCGTCAGCGAGGTCCTAGCCGACTCAAAGATGAGATATCCGCAGGTCCAGAAGCTACTCTATGGCCTACTCATCACTGTCCGAAAGCTGGTGCACTATTTCCAATCACATCAAGTCACGGTGGTCACATCGTATCCACTCGGGGACGTCCTGCATAACCGCGAGGCCACAGGCCGAATCGCTAAATGCGCCCTTGAGTTGATGGTGTTTGACTTCACCTTTCAGCCACGGACAGCAATCAAATCACAAGCTCTAGCCGACTTCATGGCCAAGTGGACAGAAGTTCAGATGCCTACATCAACAGCGAAGCTAGAGTACTAGACAATGTACTTCGACGGTTCTCTAGGGATCGGCGGCGCTGGGGCCACCGTCGTACTGACGTCCCCCACCGATGAAAAACTCAAGTACGTTCTCCAAATCCACTTCCCGGCTTCCCACAACGTCGCCGAGTACAAGGCACTCATCCACGGCCTTCGCATTGCTATATCACTCGACATCCGCCGACTGGTTATGCGAGGAGACTCTCAACTCGTGGTGAACCAAGTCATGAAAGATTGGACATGTCTCGACGATACCATGGTGGCATACTGTCAGGAGTTCCGAAAGCTGGAAAACAAGTTCGACGGGCTAGAGATAACACATGTCCTACGACAATACAATGATGCTGCAGATGAATTGGCAAACATGGGATCCAAGCGAGAAGTGATCCCGACAGGGATCTTTGTCAAGCAACTTATGGAGCCGTCAGTCAAGAAGAAACCAGTGCCAGAATAGTCAGGAGGCGAACCTACCAGGCAATAGATGAAGTACTGAACAAATGTCAAGATTGGCGGACTCCTACTCTCAAATTCCTCCTGGACGATGAACTCCCAGAAGATCACAGTCAAGACGAACAAATTAAATGTCGAAGCAAAAGTTTCCTAATAGTCAGAGAAGACCTGTACCGAAGAAGTGCATCCAGTGTTCTCATGCGTTGCGTCACCACCGAGGAAGGCAAGCAGATTCTGCAATCGATCCACTCGGGCATATGTGTCAACCATGCCGCATCTAGGACGTTAGTCAGAAAGGCTTACCGGTAGGGATTTTTTTGGCCAACAGCAGTAACAGATGCAAAGGACATAGTTCGCACATGAGAGGGTTGCCAGTTCTATGCAAGACAAATGTCGATGTTTTACACCGGCAATAAATATATGGGGCTACTCGGCGGATGGAAACTCGGTGGATTGCAAAGGAACACAAGGAGATTTTTATACTGGTTCAGGCCCTCAACGTGAGGTAATACCCTACGTCCAGTTTATATGTATTCCTTTGAGGAATTATGGTGGCGATTCTGATGAACCGTATGGCCGTGAGCTTATGAGTGCTCTTCTGCCCTCATGGGGTGCCCTGCCTCCCCTTATATACTGGGGGACAGGGTTACAAGGTAGAAGTCCCCATCGGATTATGACTAGGAGATCTCCCCTTAGAGATATAACGCACCCGACTAGGACTGTATATTCCTTTCTATACAAGGCGAAGTCTGCCGAATCTAGCTATATCTCTAATTACAAGGCTAGGCCCATCCTCTGTCCGAGTGGCCCATATGCTTGTCATGAGGTACCCGGGGCCCATGGCACCCACAGTAGCCCCCGAGACCTTCATAGTTGAGTCACAGCTGATGCCGAGTGCTCGTCCTCCACGGTGAAGATCGCCCGAGTGCGTTGCTCCCGAGTACTCTGTCCGAGTGTGTCTTCTTCCCGAGTCCTGCTTCATGTCAGCTGGCAGCGAGGCTATGAAGGGCTCCATGTAGATGTAGGAATAGTGTGCGCCGAATAGGCGCACCTATTAGGTGTAGCCCCCGACTTTGTGCTTAATTGTGAAAACAATTAAACGTAAAGTCAAAGATCTTTAACCTTGAAGTCTTTTCCGAGTAGATTACTACTGGTATATGAGACTCTTCGGTATCATGTCAACCGGAATATGATTTATAGTCTTGCCGAGTAGGGAACTACTCGTATGTGGGACTCTTCGACTTCATGTCAGTCGGAATGTGTGTTTGTAGTCTTGCCGAGTAGGATGCTACTCGTATATGAGACTCTTCAGCGTCATGTCAGCTGGAAAGGGGGTGTTTATAGTCTTTCCCGAGTAGTATATTACTCGAAAATCAGACTCGTCGGCATCATGTTAGCCGGGATGATTATTTATAGTCTTTCCCAAGTAGTATACTACTCGAAAATTAGACTCGTCAGCTTCATGTCAGCTGGAAAAGGTGTTTATAGTCTTTCCCGAGCGGCGTCCCTTTCGGAAGATAGACTCTTCAGCTCGTCAGCTGGAAGAATGTTTATAGTCTTTCCCGAGTAGTATACTACTCGAAAGTTAGACTCCTCCGCATCATGTCAGCGGGAATGAGAAATTTATAGTCTCTCCCGAGTAGTGCACTACTCGAAGGTTAGACTCATCCGCGTCATGTCAGCGGGAATAATGTTGCTCATGGCAACTGATGGCCACGCATGTAGGCCGAGTACCACTATGAAAATAAATCCACGGCGTGGTCAGGTGTACCCGAGAAAGATACCTGCATCCCCAATTTTAATGAAGACCAGCTTGTGATCCTTGTAAGGATATATCCTCGAGACCTGGTGGATAAAACAGATACCCAAACATATATGTTTAGCAATAAGGCTCTCATGAAGCATATCTGTTTACCTCATCGGCTCCTGTTGGTAGCACCAGCGCTATAATTTCAACTCAGCCTGCGGGCGGCCCACATGGAGCATGCTACTGTAGGAACTCATATCTTGGTGGCTGCTACCAAATAATCCGGCCTGAGCCGACCTATCCAGCATAGCTCTAGAGAAGTATCATCCATCGCATGTCAGGATGAGTTTTTTGGTGTTGGTAACCGCAATCAGCCAGAGAAATCCTTATTCGCAAGCCTTTCCGACTTACGTTCTGGATGCAAACTGGTTGCCACATGTACCCGAGTAGGTATGTTGCAGAATCTGCTCGCTCTCCCCAGGTGTGACGCGGTGCATGGGAACTCCGGATGTGCTTTGACGACATAGGTCTTCTCTGACTTCGGTAAAGCCGAGCAGGGTACCCGAACCTTGCATTAGCATAGGATTCGGCTAGCGACCCTCATGGGGCATACCCTACCCAACAGAGCTGTGACCAAATAAGGTACCCGTACCTAGCAGTAGCGTAGGATTCGGCTGGCGACCCTCATGGGGCGTACCCTACTTAGCCGAGTAGTACACAGCTCCGACTGGCGCTGGAGGTCGATTATTAGCTCGCATGGAGCGTAGCCGGGGAAGATGACATCCCGACTGGTGCAAGTACTCGGTCAGTAGCCCTCATGGAGCATCCCGAGTGTATTTTGGCAGACTTGTCCAGCCCCCGAGCGTAGGAGATAGGCTCGCAGCCCTGAGTTCCTGTCACGCATATCCGGAGCTGGGCCTGCAATATAAAAATATCGGATGAGTAGCATCTGATGATGGAAATAATCACCCGAATAAAATGTATTTTACAATGTATGTAAATACGTGTTCTTCCTCTTTTTGATATTAATTTCCTCGAGTAGTTGAACCCTTACGTTTAAGCACTCTGCCCGACTAGTCATAGCCCCCTAGCGTCGGGAGTTGGCTCATGGCTCTTTCCCAGGCACGCATTTTGGGTGACTTGAGTTCGTCTTACATGGAGCAGAGTTTCACGGATCGAGATTTATGCTACTCGAGTACTTTTGTAATCATTTAAGAGCAAAAACGGAAAAAAGTGAATGCGCAGCTTGTACACCTATTAGGTGTAAGCGGCTGTGGCACTAGCAAGGCCGAGTGAGGAGATGTTTATCAGAAAGCGACTTAGCTGTTCGGTATTTGGGAGTGGGGATGCCATCCTCGTGTTTGAGCTTGTGAGCCCCCGAGCATGTCACTTGTTGTTCTGATAATCCTCAGTTGTTGAAGGTCGAAGGCGGTTGTGACCGACTGCCACAATGGAGCCGTCTGACTTGCGTTTGCGATTCCCAGCTTTAGTCGGGATCGCGTCGTCGGTGTCGTCCCGCTTCTTCTGTCAGGGTGACTTGTTGTCATCGAGGGCCTCGGCAACAGTGTGGGCCGAGTCGGCGTACTTGTTTGCCATGTCGAATAGGGCCTTGACAGAGTTGGGAGGCTTCCGCGTGAATTTGTCGATGAACGAGGTGTCTTTGACTCCTTTTCGAAAGGCGGTGATGACGACCTCATCCTTGACGTTAGGGATTGAATTTTTCTTCTCAGAGAACCTCTTGATGAAGTCACGAAGAGACTCGTTCTTCCTTTGATGCAACTGATATAAGTCGTACTCGGAAGATGGCCTCTCGTATGTTCCCTGGAAGTTGGTGATGAATCGTTCCCGGAGTTCTCCCCAGGAGCCGATTGATTGCTTGGGAAGTCCTGTTAGCCATGTCCTCGCTGAGTCGGCTAGAGCGACTGGGAGGTAGTTAGCCATGACTTTGTGATTTCCTCCAGCTGCTCGGATCGCCAGAGTGTAGACCGTGAGCCAGGACTCGGGATTGGTCTTGCCATCATATTTGTTGATGCCTGTAGGCTTGAAACTCGACGGCCAGTCGACCTGTTGTAGCTCCTGGGTGAAGGCCGGTATGCCTTCGTCTTCATGAGGACTCCAACCCCGACTACGGCGGCGAAACCGCTCGTAGTGGAGGCTGAAATGCTCGTTCTCGTCTTCCAGTTGGCGTTGCTCGTCTTCTTCTCGTTTGCGGCGCCGAGTATTAACGTCTTGCTGAAGGTCACGCCGCAGTCGGTCTCGGAGGTCCTGGTTGTCCCGACGGTCGCTTCGACGTTGCCGGTTGTTGTGGTTGCCGAGTGACGTCTGGCTTGACTCCGCGTGCTGGCGACTAGAGCCGGCCGCTCGACGTCGCTTTGAGGTGGATGAGACTGCCGCTGGGGAAGTTGACCGACTGGTCAGTATGAGGGTATCTCCCGACTGTTGGTGCTGTTGACATGCAGCAGCGGTAAGCATGGCTTTTATCCTTGCGATCGTCGGGGTGGCCTGGTGATCAGGTCCAAGCTGGATCGTGTCCAAGAGGGTTGCGGCGGCCACGATGTTTTGTTGTGGCGTGATGAAGACGTCGTGGTCGCCGACTTTTGTTTGGAGGGTTTGTTGCTGAGCGGTTCGCCCAGCCCTGCGTAGGCCGTCATTGCGGGCGTGCAGGCGTCTTGCTTCTTCCTCCTGTTGTTCTCGCAGTCGGCAGGCCTCCTCCTCTTGTTGTTCGTGTAGTCGGCGTGATTCCTGAGTAGGAGTAGAGCCTTTGGATGCCATGAAGATTTCTCGTGGCGGGGAGAAGCTTGCCAAACTGTTGTCCGACTTAGAGTCGGAATCCGACTGGGAGTCGTAGTCTGACTGAGAGTCGTAGTCGGAATAGTTGATGGGGGTGATTATAACTCCGACCTCCCTAGATCCGATCTCGAGCAGCTCTGGGCCATATCCGAGTCGAACTCCAGAGGATCGGGTTTGCCGTGTTGGATGTAGATTGTAGATATCCGCGGCGTCGCCGAGTCCGAACGGGAAATTGACGATCTCTTCCTTTTTTGGCCCGATCTCGGCCGGCTCAAAGCCGAGTCCGAGTCGAACACCGAAAGAAAGAGTTGTCCCTGGAATCGGGCGTATTGGAGATTGCCGCGGCATGTCGTGAGAGATTGCTGCAGCATCGTGTAGGCCGACTGGCGCGGAGTCGGCTGGTTCCTCGGCCGGTTGGATCGGGTCCGTGTCGGCCAAGGTGAGATTGCCGATCTGGTCGGCGGCGAAGTCGAGGCTTCTGAATGCAATTGTATCTCCGGGGGAGAGTTTGCCGCCGTCGACTCCGGTTGCTGGATCCATCGAGCTTGTAGATGTAGATCACGCCGAAGCCCCTACCTGGCGCGCCAACTGTCGATGTTTTACACCGGCAATAAATATATGGGGCTACTCGGCGGATGGAAACTCGGTGGATTGCAAAGGAACACAAGGAGATTTTTATACTGGTTCAAGCCCTCAACGTGAGGTAATACCCTACGTCCAGTTTATATGTATTCCTTTGAGGAATTATGGTGGCGATTCTGATGAACCGTATGGCCGTGAGCTTATGAGTGCTCTTCTGCCCTCATGGGGCGCCCTGCCTCCCCTTATATACTGGGGGACAGGGTTACAAGGTAGGAGTCCCCATCGGATTATGACTAGGAGATCTCCCCTTAGAGATATAACGCACCCGACTAGGACTGTATATTCCTTTCTATACAAGGCGAAGTCTGCCGAATCTAGCTATATCTCTAATTACAAGGCTAGGCCCATCCTCTGTCCGAGTGGCCCATATGCTTGTCATGAGGTACCCGGGGCCCATGGCAGCCACAACAAACAAATCTCCCAGCTCAAGAACTCCAAACCATACCAATCTCTTGGCCCTTTGTAGTATGGGGGCTTGACATGGTCGGGCCTTTCAAGAAAGCGCCAGGAGCGTTCACACACTTGTTTGTCACAGTGGATAAATTCACGAAGTGGATTGAGGCTAAACCCGTTGCTACCATAACAGCAGCACGAGCAAATGACTTCGTCATGAGTATACTATACCAATTCAGGGTTCCTAACCGCATCATAACGGACAACGATACTCAGTTCATGGGTGGCGTCTTTCAAGATTTCTGTGACGAATTCGGCATCAAGATCTGTTATGCTTTTGTGGCACACCCGCGGAGCAATGGGCAGGTTGAGCGTGCCAACGGCATGGTCTTACAAGGCATCAAGATAAGGATATTCGACCGACTACAACCATACACAGGCCGGTGGGTACAAGAACTCCCATCTGTTCTCTGGTCTCTAAGAACCATGGTTAGTCGGGCAACAGGGCAATCCCCTTTCTTTCTGGTCTATGGTGCTGAGGCCGTGTTACCAACCGAGTTAGAGTTCGGCTCTCCACGAGTCCGGGCTTACTCAAAAGACACATCCAACAATATCCAATTGGTCGAGCTAGATCAGTTGGAAGAAGTGAGGCACATCGCAATAATCCAGTCGGCAAGGTATCTTCAAGGCCTGCGTCGTTATCACAGTCGCAATGTCTGTGGCCGTGCCTTTTTGGTCGGAGATCTCGTCTTGAGAAAAATACAAACCACCAAAGACAGGCACAAACTATCCCCCATATGGGAAGGGCCATTCATTATAGCCGAGGTTACACGACCAGGCGCCTACTGACTGAAGACCGAAGACGGTGCCCTCGTCAGCAACTCGTGGAATATAGAATAGCTACGTCCTTTCTATACCTGAGTTTTATATCTTCCCATGTGTACAGTTTTTCTCTGACTCACTACGCCGTTTGTTCCAACCGAGTAGTGAGTCGAGGGCTGCATGTATTATATGTGCTTTGTCAATAATATATGAGCCTGTTTTACTTAAGTTATGAAGTCTTACAATGACTTTGTTATGTCTGCCCGAGTACAGCTCTCTGCGGTGAACGATTTTATTAAGTTCCTATAGACTAACTCGGTGTAGACTATATAGTCGGGTAAAGCTAATGATAACTAAGTCAGAACTTAGAGCTTAGCAGCATTGCACATATATTTGCACATGTGTTGACACCGAAAATCACCGATCAGCGCTGAAGACAAGTTGATGATCTAGTTCGGTGCACTAGACACGCGAAGGCCTGGGAGATCTGCTTAGCTCCAGTGCAGGTCCTAAATTTGAGGGTCGTGGGCGTGCCAGTCAATTTGACCCAGCAGTTGACAAGGAGATAGAAAAAAGTTAGATCATTGATGCAATCGGCCAACAAACCGATACAGACTCCTTCCAGCCGATTGCCGATGGCACTTGTACATCGGCTAGAGAACCGATAATATAAAAAGATAGAAAACCAACCGACTTCCCTCGAGCCGACTGCCTGACTATCGACAGCACTTGTGTATCAGCTAGGAAACCGATAACGATATAAATAAATAAATCAGTCGACTACCAATAGAACATGTGCATGCTAAAATACTAAACCGCCATGCTGTGGTCTTCACGATTCCTTTCCAAATTCGGGCTCTTCTGGATTAGCTCCCATCAGCTGATATAGCCTCTTTCCTTAACCGAACCTGATAACGAACCGTACCAAATTTTGGCGTTAACAACATGTCCCTACAAAAAGTTTATATACACCAACTGCATGATGGACTATTTTTACATACCTAGGTCTCGGGCGATCACCTCTACAGTCGGCCTCGCTTGGGCTATCAACTCCAGCGCTGTGGGCACCCCGGAAGTGCATTATGGAGAGTAATTATTATGACAACGCGAAATATCTAGATGGATGGGGTCTCGAATAAAAACCGAATAAATGCAGTAACCATCCATCCTCATCGCAGCCTTGCCATAATCTTTACCCACTCACAATACAAATCCAACGCGCCGAATTCAGAAATAAAGAGATATTTGGCGAGTTGATTCACCAGTCCCAAACGGCGAAGTGTGCCCGTCAAACCACACGAAGGTGGCGACCAAACATGATACACACTTCTGGGGACATGGTCTACGGTTGAATCAACGTCCATGCATCTCATCATTTCTAAATTCATACTCATGTTCAGCTAGTCCCCAGGAAAGCGACTAGCCTCACACTTTCATCGCAAGCAATTGATAAACATCACAAGTACTCTAAATATGGATAAACGAGCAGCAGGGTTATATATATTACATAGAGGGCTCAGACCCTAATTCATCACAAAGTAACCCAAAAGATAGCAGCGGAAAATATAAACATAAAAGATAAACCAGTGGGGCCATTACCAAATCACAGGGCAACCAACTGGGGATAGGGCATAACTTCAACTACAAATTATCCTCGCCACCCTCGGCAGGATAATAGTAGACCACAGCAACATCGTCGTTATCCTCACCTGAAAGATATGCAGCGTGAGTACAACAAGTACTCAGCTAGACTTATACAATAATAATAGTACAAAGGAGTAATGCTAGTCTCTACATCAAGGAGTATGGCTAGGTTGATCTGATTTTGCATAAAGCTGATTTTATTGAGCAAGTAATACATTTAAAACATAAGCATTTGTGAAATAGCTCAATCTGAAAACTTAGGACAACAAGCTTATAGTTCTGAAAAGGAAGTAAAAATGAGCACAATCCCATGCTCTAACATCAACAATGGGCCACCATTGCCCAAATAATTATGCTACACAAGCATACCATCTTTTATGGCTAAAACCAAGCCATATTTAACATCAAAGCCTCTTATATAAGCCCATCCATCTAGGACTACCCTAAGTCATGAAATAACCACATAATCCATAACCATATTTCCCAAGTTTGATGCTAACATAGACTGACTAACACATCAAGCGGTCGTCCTATAACCATGGATACGGCTATTCGAACAGTTCTTACTCTGATCAGAGGTATACATCTTTACCCACACGATGTGATAGAAGTCAAACGGCTACACTCTAGTTTGATCCGTACCTGCCGGTACCCACACTCTACACATTGAGTGCGGACTAGAGGTCACAGCAAAACCTTTTGCACGCTTAGCCCCAACCACCTAAACCACGTCTAGGCCCCCGACAACTTAGTTGTGCGTGTGTGGTGACTAAGGCGGGCTCACCGTCGCGGGAGGCACCTCCGGCCAAAACCAGGCGCGCTCGAGGCCCTCCAAAGGAAATCCCTCCTCACGACTGACGGACAGGCATAGTTGGCCACAGCCTCCCGTGCTACTTAGTTGAGCTGTCCCATTCCCGGTGTGTGGAAGTACGTAGGGTGCTTGAATAGACGTCAACATGTTCGGTCCTTAACAACCCAGACGGAGCTACATGCATCAGGGAAGCACCATCCCATCATCGCCCTATCATCCGTCCAAGTCAAACATTTTCTTAATTATGAATCAGAAGTTATTCTTTGCAGATTTTAACCCATCTATTCGTATTAAACTAGTTTTGAACCGATAGCTCCATCTATCGGATTTTTCTAAGTCTAGAGATAAGCATGGCTAAGCATTCGATAGAATAAAAGTATCCCAAAGTCCTTAACCAGGGGTGACAAGGTATAAATATGGAATCAACAACCAAGGAATGGAAGTGCATACAATTGGGTAATATTGTCTCTACCCGTTTTCCCAATTTAAATAGACTGAAACATGCATATAGACATTTCTTTCGCAACCAAATCAATTTATTGAAAATATAGGTTCAATATGCTTAGATGCTTGCCTTGCTGCAGAGAAGGTTCACACTCAACCTCTGGATTAGTTTCCTCGTACTCCGAAACCTCCGAATCTTTTGTGATCCTAGGTCCAATTCATTTTTGGAAAAGAATGAAGCTTTTGTGCACTTTGGAAAAATATAAATATACTCCATTTTTCATTTATATCATTTGATCTATTATATGATTTACATAGACAAAATGTCATATTCATGTTACAGAAAAAGAACAGGGCTTGGTGAGGCTTCTGTACCTGGGTTTACTGTATTATATATTTATGGTGAATTCACTAAGTTTTTACATTTTCTTTATGCAAAAATATACATTCATCATACAAATTATTAGAGGAGATTTCCCATACTGTGTTGGCCATATTTTACCTTACAGAAATAAAGTACAAGTTTTATTGAATCCAACAAAATTTGGTTCACTCAAAAAGGAGTTAAAATGAATTCCCTATACATTTTTGAAGTTTGCCCATTTTTCAGTTACAAAATAATTCAGTTATTTGCCTTTTCTTCTTCTGGACTTTCTTTGCTTTCTTTCTTTCTTTCTCTTACAGGTGGGGCCTGCTCGTCAGAGAGACAGAGCAGAGCATGGCGAGGTAGACAGGAGGCGGCGAGCTTCTCAGCAGCGGTGACGGCGAACGGTGGCTCGGCTCGGGTGGTGGCCAACAGAGAAAAGAAAGAGGAAGACGAGGCGAACACATCGGTGTTCTTCTCATCACCGGTGGTGGCCGGAATCGATGGCGACGATGGCGGAGGCGGTAAGTCGGCTCGGGTTGCATATGGAGGTCACGTTACAGACTGAAACGATGCAGGCATGCGATGTCTGAGGGACCGGAGAGGCTCACCAAAGGTCCTGGGTTACTCGGCGGTGCTGGAACGGCGGCGGTAGCTCCAGGAGAGGTCTGGCGGCGGCAGCGTGCTTCGGAACTACGTCGTCGGCCTTCTTGTCGATGCTTTGCACTAGCAATAAAACTATAGGGCTACTCGGTGAAGGTGAATTCGGTGGATTGCAGAGGAACATAGAAGATTTATACTGGTTCAGGCCCTCGATGTGAGGTAATACCCTACGTCCAGTTGAGGTGTTATTCCTCTGAGGTGTTTGATGATCGATGATCTTGTCCCTTGCCCTGAGGGGCGCCCTGCCTCCCTTTATATACTAGGGGACAGGGGTACATGATAAGGATCCCAGCCGGATATGGCCAAGGGATTTCCTTCTTAGAGATAGAGTCCTATCTGACTAAGACTATGTTTCCTTGTTATACAAGGCAAAGCCTGCCGGGTGCTATCTTATCTCTAATTACATGGTTCGACCCATCCTCTATCCGAGTGGCCCATATACTGGTAATGAGGTACCCATGGCCCATGGCCTCCACAGTAGCCCCTGAGACCTTCATAGTTGAGTCACAGTTGATGCCGAGTGCTCATCCTCCACGGTGAAGATTGCCCGAGTGCAGTGCTCCCAAATACTCTTTGTCCGAGTAAGTCTGCTTCCGAGTCCCGCTTCATGTCAGCTAGCAGGGAGGCTATGAAGGGCTTCATAGAGATATATGAATAGTGTGTGCCGAATAGGCGCACCTATTAGGTGTAGCCCCCGACTTTGTGCTTAATTGTGAAGACAATTAAACATAAAGTCAAAGATCTTTAACCTGGAAGTCTTTCCCGAGTAGATTACTACCGGTATATGAAACTCTTCGGTATCATGTCAACCGGAATAAACTTTATAGTCTTGCCAAGTAGGGAACTACTCGTATGTAGGACTCCTCGACTTCATGTCAGTCGGAATATGTGTTTATAGTCTTGCCGAGTAGGATGCTACTCATATATGGGACTCTTCAGCGTCATGTCAGCTGGAAAGAGGGGTTTATAGTCTTTTCCGAGTGGCGTTCCACCCAGAAGTTAGACTCCTCCGCATCATGTCAGCGGGAAAAGATATTTATAGTCTCTCCCGAGTAGTGCACTACTCGAAAGTTAGACTCTTCCGCATCATGTCAGCAGGTATAATGTTGCTCATGGCAACTGATGGCCACGCATGTAGGCTGAGTACCACTGTATGAAAATAAATCCACGGCGTGGTCAGGTGTACTCGAGAAAGATACCTGCATCCCCAATTTTAATGAAGACCAGCTTGTGATCCTTGTAGGTATATACCCTCGAGACCTGGTGGATAAAACAGATATCCAAACATATATGTTTAGCAATAAGGCTCTCATGAAACATATCTGTTTACCTCATCGGCTCCTGTTGGTAGCACCAGCGCTATAATTTCAACTCAGCCTGCGGGCGGCCCACATGGAGCATGCTACTGTAGGAACTCATGTCTTGATGGCCCAGTGCTGACTGTGTAGGCCCAAGCCCATCTAGTCGGCATCGGCTCTATAAAAGCAGGGAGAGAGAAAGATTCCTTCATCTTCCCCAAATGAGCCAATCGCTTCGTCTTCCTCCTTCGCGCCCAACTTTTCGCCTCCTGCCCGGCTAGGGTTAGCTGCTGCTATTCCCCACCCGAACTCGGGTGATTCCAATCCTCTTCGTTTGTTCCAAGCCCCCGATCTGCTTTTTCCCAAATCTCACCCCCTCCAGTCATGCCGAAGGCATCGGATCTTGCGGGTGCGCTGGGGAGTTCTTGGCCGATTTCAGATTGCGGCTCAGTGAAGCTGAAGCGGCTAGAGAGCGAACTGAAGTTGCCTAGCCAAGAGGTGATTCGCTGGCGGTCGGCTAAGGGTGAGTCGATCCCAAATCCCCGACCTGGTGAAACGGTAGTTTTCGCCTCTTTTTTCGATCGAGGCTTGTGCCTTCCGTCTTCTGATTTCTTCGGCCGTGTCCTTGACTTTTACGGGCTGGAGTTGGTGCATTTGAACCCCAACTCGATTCTTCAGATCTCCATCTTTGTTACTCTTTGTGAGTGCTTCTTGGGTGTTGAACCCCATTTTATCCTCTTCCGACATCTGTTCCACATCAAACCCCAACCCTCCAAGAGTAATATCAATGTGATTGGGGGGGCTGGTCTCCAGCTGAGGAGCGATGGGAAGAAGACATATCTTGATCTGCCCTTGAAATCTTCTCTAAAAGGCTAGCACAAGGAATGGTTCTATTGCGCAGATATGGCTCCCTCCTTATGTCCATTTACCGGCTTGCCGCCCGTGGTTTCACCAAACTAGTCAGCTGAGCCGTCCTTTGAAGAGATGGGCCAGGCACATCAACTGTTGGTGAAGATAGATGACCTCAAGAAGGCTGGCCTGACAGGACCCTGGGTGGCTCGTCGCTTCCTGACCCGGCGCATCCAGCCACTGAAGCTAAGGAGTGCATTCGGATGGGCCTTTAAAGGCAAAGATGATCCTGACCAAGTAAATAACGAGTCGGCGAACAAGGAGGCAGTGACGGAGACCCTGTTCGGCTACTTCTCCGAAGGGGTGGTCGCAATCGAAGATGACAACCACCGGGTTGTGGCTTATAGCTTCGTTCGGCCCTGGACCAAGGTAACCTTTAATCTTCTTTTGTGATGAATGCCTGTGGAACTGAGATTGTTCAGCCTTGCCTGATGTATTTCGTTGACTCATTTATAGTGGCATGAAGAGTTCAATGAAGACTCCCGCCCGTTGTTGGCCGTCGTGTCGAAGAAGAGGCCGAGGAGCCCCTCTGCTACCCAACCCGACACCAAGAGAGCGGGGAAGAAGCCCATTTTGTATCGGGGCGAGGGGGCCATGACGCTGCGCGCCGTGGCGGGAAGCCTGAAGATAAGGGACACCGTCGCCGCGGTGCCCAGGCGATCAAGTCCCAGGTTGAGACTTGCGGGTTTGAGCCCGACATTGCTAGGCCTGGCCACAGCTTCGTCGAGGGGCCAGCCGGAGCAGATGCCGCCGAGGACGGAGGCACCCAAGCCAACCACACCAGAATCAGGGCCGACTCGGGCTGATGCGCCGCCGCTGACTGTAACGTCGACTGGGCTGACCGCCGGAGCTAGCGCCCTGATGGGACCCGGGTCGCCCGGCAGGAGGCTGAAGTTCTCCAAGAGGTGCGCTGCTCCGGATCTTCTGAAATTATTGTGTGTTGGATTGGTGCTTTGATGTCTTGTTTCGTTGTGCAGGAAGCGGGCCGATATCGATCTCAAGGAGACCAATCCGACCGCTCCCCTTGAAGAGCCTGCCCCAGCCGAGCCGGCGGCCGCGAACACACCTGCTGAGCTGGTGGCTAGCCCGGTCGCGGAGACCGAGGTGGTCCCGACTGCAGGGTCGCCACCGCCTCCCGACCAAGAGGCGGTTGCCGAGGTTGAGACCCCAGCCGCTGAAGCGTCGCCTGTTGCGGAGGCCGCCGTCGGAGCCCCTGTGCCGGTCCCCAAGGCTGCGGGGGACGGTGATGTGGAGGCCGGGACCCCATCGCCATCGTCGTCATCGTCGTCGTCGTCGTCGCCACCTGAGATCCCAACCCTGCCTTGGATCGAAGCTCCTCCGCGTGTAATGCCCCGGACCTTCACATGGATGGCGCCTGACAGGACCGTGAAGAGCTTCAGGCTTGATGAGGTCGTCGCGAGGAGGGAACGCGAAAGCTTGCTTCGCGCCGCTATCAGCTGGTCCAAGGGAGTTGGGGTATGATCCTTGTGGTAGAGTCTTGGCGATCTTCTCATTTTGACGTCTGACTCCATCCTTGATTTGTCCTCCACCCTGAGCAGAAACTCGTCGACCGTAACGAGGCGATGACGGAGATCCTGGTCGAGATGGCTCCCCACCTCACAGAATTGGAGTAGCTCCAGGCATTGAAGGCCAAGATGGAGGAGCGTCATGCGGGGAGGGAAGCCTGGCTGAAAAGTGGCGCTGACCAACTTAGGGAGGAGACTTGGGCCCAAGCCGGAAAGATCAGAGGTAAACTCCCCGAATGTATCTTCCTGACTGAACCATCATCGATGTATTCATCCAGCTGCGTTGTTCCCGACTGCCCAGTTATGTCATGACTGCACGGTTGAGCTCTTGGCTAATCTATCGTGCAGCCCTCGAAGCGGAGTTGAAGAACCGAACAGAGAGGGAATCACAACTGAAGGAGGCTGAAGAAGCCAGGGCCGAGCTTGAGAAGGTCAAGGCCGAGCTGACAAAGGCCAACACCGAGCTTGAGCGGGAGAAGGCCGAGTTGAAGGAGGCCATCGTCAAGCTCGGTAAGGAAAAAGCTGAACTGGAGAAGACCGTGGCCGGGTGGGAGGCCGACTACGAAAGTAAGTCTTCAACCTGACCGTGATCTTAGCCAATTCATTAGTCGTTCCATCTATAGCTGAGTCTGACAAGTTTACTTGCCGGTGGACCTGGGCAGACATGAGAGCCAATGTCCAGGCCCAGTATCGGTTTTACACAGAGGAGATAAGAGTGATCAGGGAGTCACGGGAGGCCCTCGTCGGGTCCGTGAAAGGGCTCCTTGACCTCATAGATCCCAGCCCTGTGGGAACCAGCTGCAGCAGGATCCCCCAGATAGAGGCACGTCTTGAGGATGCACCGAGTGCCTTGAAAAAGTACTCGAATGAGCATGTTGTCGCTGGCGTGGCCCAGACCCTGGCGATGACCAAGTCCATCTACCCAAGGGCAGATATTGAAGCCATCAGGGAGGGATTTGCCGAAGAGACGACGCCCGAGGAGGCGCTGGAGCTGATTGCCCGGGCAAAGCTGACTGCTGAAATAATTACCCGAGACCTGGGTCTGTGAGGGCAACATGTTATGTAGTCGGTATGTACATACTTTTGTGAAGAAACATGTGTAAATATATGTGTGACGCCACCAAGCTTATGTACTCAATCGTCATTAGCTCTACTCGACCGTGCGGTCCGTGCTGAGTTAGTCTGTTAGAACTTAATAAAATTGTTCAAAGTAAGAAGCTGAACTCGGGAGAACAAGACAGTTGTAGTAAAGCTTCGTGACTGAGTAGGATGAGCTCGTATATTATTGACAGCACATATATACATGCAGCCCCCGACTCACTACTCAGTTGATGCAAGCGGCGTAGTGAGTCAGAGAAACTGTACACATGAAAAAGTATAAAACTCAGGTATAGAAAGGACATAGCTGTTCTATGTTCCATGAGTTGTTGATGAGGATGCCGTCTTCAGTCTTCAGTCGGTAGGTGCCTGGCCGCATGACCTTGGCTATAATGAACGGCCCTTCCTAGATTGGCGATAATTTATGCCTGTCTTTGGTGGTTTGTATTTTCCTCAGAACGAGATCCTCGACCAAAAAGGCACAGCCACGGACATTGCGATTGTGGCAGCAACGTAGGCCTTGAAGATACCTTGCTGACTGGATTGTTGTGGTGTCTCTTGCTTCTTCCAACTGATCTAACTCAATCAGTCGGGTATTATTGGAGATGTCTTCTGAGTAGGCCCGGACTCGCGGGGAGCCGAACTGTAACTCTGTCGGTAGCATAGCCTCGGCACCATAGACCAGGAAGAAAGGGGATTGCCCTGTTGCCCGACTAACCGTGGTTCTGAGAGACCAGAGAACAGATGTGAGTTCTTGTACCCACAGGCCCGCATAAGGTTGTAGTCGGTCGAATATTCTGGCCTTGATGCCTTGTAAGACCATGCCGTTGGCTCATTCGACCTGCCGTTGCTCCGCGGGTGTGCCACAAATGTGTAGCAGATCTTGATGCCGAAATCTTCGCAGAAGTCTTGGAATACACCGCCCGTGAACTGAGTACTGTTGTTGGTGATGATGCGGTTAGGGACCCCGAACCGATATAGTATACTCATGATGAAGTCCTTTGCTCGTGCCGCTGTGATTGTTGCAACGGGTTTAGCCTCAATCCACTTGGTGAATTTATCCACCGCGACGAATAAATGTGTGAACCCTCCTGGCGCTTTCTGGAAAGGCCCGACCATGTCGAGCCCCCATACTGCGAATGGCCAGGAAATAGGGATAGTTTGGAGTTCCTGGGCTGGGAGATTTGTTTGTCTTACGTAGAACTAGCAACCCTCGCACTTGCAAACGATGTCTTTGGCATCTGTTACTACTGTGGGCCAGAAAAATCCCTGCCGGTAAGCCTTTCCGACTAACGTCCTAGATGCGGCACGGTTGCCACATATGCCCGAGTGAATCGAATGCAGAATCTGCTTGCCCTCCTCGGTGGTGATGCAGCGCATGAGGACACCGGATGTGCTCATTCGGTACAGGTCTTCTCCGACTAGTAGGAAGCTTTTGCTTCGACGCTTGATCTACTCGGCTTGACTGCGATCTTCTGGGAGTTCATCGTCCAGGAGAAATTTGACAACAGGAGTCCTCCAGTCTTGACATATGTGCAGCACCTCATCTGTAGCTGGGGTAGGTTCGCCTCCCGACTGCTCGGGCGCCGGTTTCTTCTTGACTGATGGCTCCATAAGTTGCTCAACAAAGATTCCAGTCGGAACTGCTTCTCGCTTGGATCCCATGTTTGCCAGCTCGTCTGCCGCGTCGTTGTATTGACGCAGGACATGTGTGATTTCCAGCCCGTCGAACTTGTTTTCTAGCTTGCGGACCTCCTGATAGTATGCCGCCATGGTATCGTCGAGACAAGTCCAGTCTTTCATGACTTGGTTTACCACGAGTTGAGAATCCCCGTGCACAACCAGTCGACGTATGCAGAGTGATATAGCGATGCGGAGCCCATGAACAAGTGCCTCATACTCGGCGACGTTGTGGGAAGCCAGGAAATGGATTTGTAGAACGTACTTCAGTTTTTCGCCAGTGGGGGACGTCAATATGACTCCGGCCCTGGCGCCGCTGATCCGTAGAGAACCGTCGAAGTACATTGTCCAGTACTCTAGCTTTGCTGTTGGTGTTGGGAGTTGAACTTCTATCCACTCGGCCACGAAGTCGGCTAGAGCTTGAGATTTAATTGCTGTCCGTGGCTGAAAGGTGATGTCAAACGCCATCAACTCGAGTGCCCATTTAGCGATTCGGCCGGTGGCCTCGCGATTATGATGGACATCCCCAAGAGGAAACGCTGTGACCACCGTGACTTGATGTGCTTGAAAGTAATGCACCAGCTTCCGAACTGTGATGAGTAGGCCATATAGTAGCTTCTGGACCTACGGATATCTCGTTTTGGAATCGGCGAGGACCTCGTTGACAAAGTAGACTGGCCGTTGTATTTTCTGAATATGACCCTGTCCGGATTGCTCAATCACCAACACCGTGCTGACTACCTAGGTAGTTGCCGCTAGATATAGCATTAGCGGTTCCTGGGGCAGAGGTGACGCCAACACAGGGGGTGATGTGAGGAATTCTTTGAAATCTTCGAAGGCTTGCTGGGCTTCCGGAGTCCATTGGAAATTGTCTGCCTTTTTGAGTAGCTTGAAGAAGGGCATACCCCGTTCGCCCAGTCGGGAAATGAACCGGCTGAGTGCCGCCATGCAGCCTGTCAGCTTCTGGACATCTTTGAGGTTAGTCGGGGGTGCCATGTTTCTGATGGCGTTGACTTTCTCCGGGTTGGCCTCAATGCCGCGATGCGAGACGATGAAGCCGAGTAACTTTCCGGATGGCACACCGAAGGTGCATTTTTCTGGGTTCAACTTCATCTTGAATCTTCGAAGGTTTTGGAAGGTTTCTTCTAGGTCAGCGATGAGGTCTTCTTTGGACTTGGTCTTGATCACCATGTTGTTGACATAGGCTTCCACGTTGCGCCCGATCTGGGTGTGCAAACACCACTGAATGGCCCGTTGATAGGTTGCTCTAGCATTCTTCAGACCGAATGGCATTGTGATGTAGCAGTACGCTCGAAACGGCGTGATGAAAGATGTCTTTAAGCAGTCTTCCTCCCTCAAGCTGATTTGATGGTATCCCGAGTAGCAGTCGAGAAAGCTGAGTAGGTTGCACCCTGCTGTGGAATCAACCACCTGATCTATCCGGGGAAGACCAAATGGGTCCTTGGGGCACGCTTTGTTGAGATCAGTGTAGTCGAGCACATGCGCCATTTACCATTTTTCTTCCAGACCAGAACTGGATTTGCCAGCCAATCCGGGTGATAGACCTCCTTGATGAACCCAGCTGTGAGGAGCTTAGTAATCTCCTCCCGAATAGCATCCTTGTGGTCTTGAGCGAAGCGCCGTAGCCGTTGCTTGACTGGCTTGGCGTCTGTCTTCACATTGAGGGCGTGCTCGATCACCTCCCTTAGTACGCCCGGCATGTCAGACAGTTTCCATGCGAAGATATCTTTATTGGCTTGTAGGAAGGTGACGAGCGCGTCTTCCTATTTGGGGTCGAGTCCGGTCCCGGCTAGAGTAGTCTTGGAGGGGTCGGAAGGGTCTAGGGGGATTTTCTTCGTGTTAGAGTCCGCTGAAATTCCCGACTTCGCTGCTTTTTTCACCAGAACATGATCTTGCTCGACTTCAGCTATGACGGCTTGCCGAATGCTATCGCGTCCGACTACCGCCTCTTGTGATTGAGCCAATTCGCAGCTCTCCTTGTCGCAGGTGAAGGCTTGCTTGATGTCACTGCGGAGGGAGAGGACTCCTGCTGGCCCAGGCATCTTGAGCACCATGTACGTATAGTGTGGTATCGCCATGAATTTGGCGAGTGCCGGTCGTCCGAGTATCGCGTCGTACGCGGTCTCGAAGTCAGCTACCTCGAAACAGACGTTTTCCATGCGGAAGATATCCCGCGTGCCGAAGGTTACCGGCAAGGTTATCTACCCGAGTGGAGTTGATGACAGGCCAGGAATTATCCCATGGAAGGGCGCAGTGCTCGGCCATAGTTCTGAACGAGGAATCTTCATCTCGTCCAAAGTCTTGGCGAACAGGATGTTGAGCGCGCTACCTCCGTCAATGAGGGTTTTCTTCAGCCTAATGTTTCTGACGACCGGGTCCAGGACGAGTGGATAGCGTCCCGGGTGGGAAACCCGATCTGGGTGATCTACGCGATTGAAGGTGATGGCCATCTCTGACCAGCGCAGGTACTAGGGGGTGTCCATCGTAGAGACCGTGTTGATGTCGCGTGCTGTTAGCTTTTGTTTGAACTTGGACTCGTATGCGGACGGCCCTCCGAAGATGTGGTTGAGCTCGGCCTGAGGATCTTGAAAATCGTCGGCCAGACCCTGATCTGGCTTGTCTTTGTCCTTGTCGGTGCCAGACGATGAAGCCTGCTCGGAGGCAAACTTCTTGAGCATGTAGCAGTTTTTGGCCGCATGCTTGCCCTTGGGGTGGAAGGGGCATGGCCCGCTCATGACTTTATGGTAGTCATTATTCCACTGGGGTCGCGACCGAGTGCGCTCCATGTTGGCCACCTTGTTGTCCGACTTCCGTTTACGACTGCCAGACTTGTTTTGAGACGGCTCGTTGTCGGTTTTCGCCTTTGGGTCCTTCTGTCGGGACTCCTTCTTCTCGTCGAGGGCCTCTGTGACCGCTTCAGCCGAGTCGGCGTATTTGTTGGCCATGTCGAACAAAGCCCAGACAGACGGCGGTGGTTTCCAAGTGAACTTCGCGATGAATGGGGCGTCTTTTACTCCTTTGCGGAAGGCGGCGATGACAGCCTCTTCACCGAGTATAGACTTGTGGGATGAACGCTTTTTAAAGTTGCTCCTCATAACTCTATATAATCTAGCTGGATGGATAAGACTAAGGACGACAACGGTAAATCAAACACTCAGCTAGGATCAGCAAAAGACAAAGAAACACATACATTTACAATATATACAAATCATGATTTTTTTCCCCATGAACAGACCACTTAAAAGAGTTTTTTTTTGGTAGAGCATTATAATGGCAAGTCCTCAGCAATCATCTTGGCAACAAGCCTCACCTGGTTGACTAGCTCAAGTCCCTACTCGGGAGTCGTACCTTCGGCGAACCCCTTGCCGACCACCTAGATATCTACTTGGGGGTAAAGAGACTTGGTCATAGTGAGGACTTGAGTGATCCCCAAGGTGGCGTGCTCAATGGAAAAGGCCTTCAAGACAGGCGGCACGCATTGGAGTCATTGAAGCACCTGAGAAGGAGAACTTGAGTTGGACCCGGCTTCACCCGGCTGCATGATATCCAGCAGGGACTTTGCTGAGTCTACAATGGCACTCCGCAAGTTCTCTATCGCCTTGATTTCCTCGCCAAAGGAGCTGAATTGTATCTATGCATTAGCCTTGTAGTCTGTCATCCAAAACTAATCAATCAGGGACCAGATCATTCAGACAGCTAAAACTCAAAGGCAGACAAGGAACTTACTTGCAAACTTAGCATCAACCTTGGATTTAGCCTTCTCGAGCTCTTTGAGCTCTTTCTTCAACCGTTCTAGCTCCAAGGATTTATTGTTCAGCTCTATCTCATGGGCTGTTACAAGATGGACTTGAGCGTCAGCACATTGCAGAGAGGACCTAAAGTAATATGGACATCAGTGAAACTCACCTTGAATGGTTCTAGTCTTTGCCCACACCTCATCACGCAGCTGGCTAACAGAGTCCCTCAACCAGTCCTCCATCTCCTTGCTGGTGTGCTCCAGCTCGTTCTTCTGCGTCTGGAGCTGAGTGAATTGGGCAATCTGAGGAGTCAGCCTGGCAAGTGCCTAGCTCATCTTCTCAGACCGATCAACCACTCTCTACGAGAGCAAGCATTGTCGCATGAGGCAATGGACTACAAGATCACAAGATCAACAACCGAGTCAAGAGCCATAATCGAGTGAACTGCTTACTTGAATTTGCTACGAAGCCGTGATGGTGGCTTCAAATAGCTCAATCCGCTCCTTTCTAGCGGCTTCCTCGTCCAGGCTCAACACGACCTTGCTGCCATCCGGGATTGTCCAGTGAAACACCCGAGGTAAGTTGCGAGGTGGTGCCTCAAGTCTGGGGAGGTCGTCGTCACTTGAAGAAGGGAAAGACAGAGGAGAAAGAGTCACGGGCCTAGGGTTTTCAGGAATTGCAGGCCCTTCAGCTGGCTCAGTGACTAGATCTATGGCCGGCTTGGCAACCGTCCGACTAGGCAAAGCTGGTTGTTTGCCCGAGTTAGCCACCATGCCCTCAGGGGCTGGGGTAGTGCTTGGCTCGGGCAGTGGCATGGACTCTTCCACGCCAATCAGGGACGGGTTTGTCATGGGGGTTGGTGGTGCTGTCCCCTTGGGATCATCGTCACTTGGCTTCCTGCATATTTATTCAGCAATCAAGACATTGCAACAAACTTCAGAATACTTGAAGACTGAAGATCTCATACCTCTTGGATGTCTTAAACCTCCAACCCTGAGAGTCATAGGGGGAGGTAGTTGGTGAAGAACTTGAAGGCTTATCCAAGGGTCGTACTGCTTGGTGTCGGCCCTTGAGGCGCGGCGTCAAGTGGTGCGATGCTTAGGCCAGTCAGCTCTGCACTCGGTGCGGCCGGCTAGGTTGTTGGTGCGGAAAGTGCAGCAGCTATGGCAGTGGCTTGCGCTGGAGCTGCGCCATTGGCGTCCTTGATTTTAGGACCGCCTAACGCCTTAGTCGGCGTGCCTTTAGGCTCTGCACAGGTTGCTTCCTAGCTCTCTTAGAGCTGGGTTGGTCAACCGATAGGCTAGCTGGCTATTTCTTTGACCCCCCCAGTCAGCTGGCTGGGAGGGTTCGACTCAAAGTGTCATTTTCCTACAAACATTGCACATAGAAACAATCCAGTTCAAATTGGGTTCATGTCAATTATCACAGGCAAGCGTAAAGGGAGCTAGATGTCAAAAGTGTACCTTCGGTCTGGGCCAGCTCGAGCAGTAGGGCTTGGGGCACTTGTCGGCATCCATTGTCTCTACAACGCCATTTACAAAATAGTGAAGTAGATTGTCTGTCACCACATCCCGGTCGACCCAATCGGAATACTCCCGGGTTGGATCATTTTTCCCTGGTACTCGTACCCAGGGTGGTTCCTAGCCTTCAGGGGCTGCATACGCCAATTCAAGAACATCCAGGCAACCCAAGGCCCTGTCAGCCCTTTCTACTTCAAGACCTCGATCTTCTCCACCGGTTGCAGCATCTGCACCATTTCGCCCCTCGAGGGGAGGGACGACCAGCACTCCAACATCTTGTGAGAATTCCCAACAAAGGATGGCAAGGAGGGTTCATGATTAGCATAGTAAAACCACTCCTGGTGCCACCCTTTTAGAGAGGTCTTGAGGGGGACATGAAGATAAACTTTCTTCATCTCCATGCAAAGCTATAGCCCAGCTCCCCCTATGACCTGGGATTGGCTTTGGAGGGCTGGGGCTTGATGTGGAAGAAGTATCGGAAGAGGTTGAAGTGGGGATCGATCCCCAAGAAGGCTTCACAGAGAGTCACAAAAATAGAAATATGAAGAATGGAGTTGGGGTTAAGGTGGACGAGCTCAATCTGATAATAATCCAGAAGGCCCTAGAAGAAATCAGAAGTGGGAAGAGCGAAACCCCTATCAAACAAAAACTCAAAAACTACGATCTCGTGGGATTCAGGGGTGGGGAGCAATTCACCTTTAGCCGAGCACCAGTTGATGAGCGCCTTCTGCTGGAGGCATTTGTTCCTCTCCAGATGAGCCAGTTTGGACCAGGTTCCTGTTGGGATGAGGGGAGCATTGGACAGGGACTTTGGTATCTTCAGAGCTGGTGAAGTGGGGAGAAAGTGTCTGAAGAAGAAGGATCGATGATGGATTGGAAGATTTTCTAGATCTATGGAGTGAAGCTTGAGTAGAGTGGAAATCCTAGCTTGGAGCGGAGAGCACGAGGGCACTTGCGCGTGGATCTGGAAGGTGAAAAGTTTTGGCAAATTTGGGAAGAAAGGGGAATCTTTTCTCTCTCTCTCCCCGGAATTTATAGGCCTGTGCTGTGTGGTTGGTTTGCGCCGGTTTGCTTGGTAATGGGCCGTAAGATATGAGTTCCTAAATAGCATGTCCTATTGGGCCGATAGCCGACTGTGTTAAAATCACAGTGGGGGTGCTGTTTCATAGGAACCGATTAAAATAATCAGATATGCTTCATGTCAAGCCTAATTGTTGAACATGTGTGTTTAGTTATCTGCATTATTTAATAGGTATTGCGATATGTCCATACAAGGATCGACAGCTAGTCTCCATTAACATTGGGAAGCAGATATCTCCCAAGTACACCTAACCACATATTGGGTTAAATCCATAGTACATGCTTACATGCTTAGCCAAGTTGCCTTGAGCAACCATATTTCTAGCTGATATGATGCTAAAGAGTCCAATTTCTGATAAATAAACCACTCAGGAAAGACTAAAAGGTTAAAGATCTTTAACTTTATGTTTAATTGTTCCATAATTAAGCACAAAGTCGGGGGCTACCCTAATAGGTGCGCCTATTCGGTGCACACTATTCAGGTTTTTCCATGAAGCCCTTCATAGCCTCATTGCTAGTTGACATGAAGCAGGACTTAGGAAAAGAAGCACTTAGACAAAGAGTACTCGGGAGCAATACACTCGGGAAATCTTCACCATGGGGATGAGCACTCGGCGTCAGCTGTGACTCAACTATGAAGGTATCGGGGGCTACCGTGAAGGCCATAGGCCCCGGGTACCTCATGGAAGGTAATATGGTCACTCAGATAGAGGGTGGGCCTGATCAATGTTGATGCTTTGTATCGGCAATAATTATATGGGGCTATTCGTGAGACCTAAACTTGATGGATTGTAAAGAAACACGAAATGAGTTTATCTTGGTTCAGGCCCTCAAGGTGAGGTAATACCCTACTTCCAACTGTTGTGTATTGCCTTTGAGTTTTCTCTAGTGAGATTATGTATATCGATCTCTCTTCTGCCCCAAGGGGCTCCTTGCCTTCCCTTATATACTGGGGAGGTAAGGTTACGTGGTAGGAATCCCAGTCGGACTTGACCAAGGGATTTTCTTCTAAAAATACAACGTACTCGGCTAGGACTATATCCTTTCCATGTCATTCAAGGTAACATGTATCGAGTCCTATCATATTCCCAAATACATGATCAGGCCCATCCTCTATCCGAGTAGCCTTAATGCCTTCCATGAGGTACCCAGGGCCTATGGCCTCCACAGTAGCCCCTGAGACCTTCATAGTTGAGTCACAGCTAACACCGAGTGCACATCTTCCATGGTGAAGGTTTCCTGAGTGCCTTGCTCCCGTGTACTCTTTGTCCGAGTATCTCTTCTCCAAGTCTAGCTTCATGTCAACTGGCAACGAAGCTATGAAGGGCTTCATAGAAAAAGTTGAATAGTGTGCGCCGAGTGATAAGGACATCACTAGCTCGGATATGACCATAGCTACCTTATGTATTCATCAACCAAAGGTGCATGTTTTCTATGTAAGATTTACGTGTTATATATTTGAACAGCCATTACTACACCATGAGTTTTGTGTGTTCTCATTTGTAGCGATACTTGCTTGGGTGATGGTAGAGAGACCAAGCGCAAAGAACGCATGGATGATCAAAGAAGTTGATTGGGGGCCAAACCAAGACCTTACCCAAGTCTACTCCTACATCACCACATCACTTTTGGTCCATAGAAGGCAAGAGATAAAGTTCTGCACGTTTTGGATTTGGATTCGGGCCTCCTAACAGCATCAATTTCAAACGGACCTATTCGCTGATCCAGAAGGACTTTTGGGGCCCATGAGTGCTTGTTGGAAAGCTTATGGAGTCTACTTTCAGATGGTTTTGGTCCCACATCAAAATTCCTCCTAAGCTGTCCGAAATCATCAAAACAAGACACGTATCTCTTCCAGTCCAAGTCTGTTTTGGGCCTTGGGTCTTGTAATTGTGTCGTGGGCTAAGCCCAAGGGATGTGCACTCTAGGGTTAACCCTAGGACATCACAACTCATATATATTCAGTAGCCGTCATCATTTAGAGTCAGGTTTTGCTTAGATTAGTCTGCCGCCAGATGCCGTAGTTTCACCGTTGACAAAGTCCGATTTGTGGAACCCCAACTTCGAGTCTTAAATTATTCATCTGCAATTCAGATTGCGTTCTTCCTTGTTCTTGTGAGTTTTTTCGATTGCTTGCAGGGATAAAACCTTCATGGTGAGGTTGACTACATGAGATCATGGTTGATAACAACTAGACGTGTGGGTGTAGCGGTTGCGAGGTGACGATCGCTGATCGGAAGCCTCAAAACGTGAACGTCTTCACGTTGCCAAATCGAACCAATCGGAAGATCGAGCACCCAGGCGCATCAAGTGGTATCAGAGCATCAGGTTGACCGGTAGGTATCATCTGTGTTTCCTTCTGTTAAGTTTTGTTTTCCCTTAGCTAGAGTCCAGAAAACCCAAAAATTTATTACCACTTGTTCTTCATAGTGTTAGGTTTATCCCCTGTCCAAACCCCTTTGTGCCTTTGCAAAATTTATTTCAGTTTCACTTTGTTGAGTCTGTATCCTAGGTCAAGTTAGTGGTCGCTGGTTTAGAGTCATGTTCATGGTTCTAGTTCTAGCTGCTACGTTGCGCGAGAGCCTGCCTTGAGAAATCGAGTTCTACTCGGTTTTGGACTGCAAGCCGCCTTGATCTTTTAACCCGCTTTCGCAAGCCTTTTTGTCAGCCCCGCTTGACCTATTGGCACTTATACTCTAGCCAGAGTAACAGGGTTGAGCCGCGAAACCCTAGTTTCGCGCTATCTTCCTTAAAACAGCCATAACTTTCGCATACGAACTCAGAATTGGGCAAATAAGTAGTCTGCAGACATCTACATAAAATTTCTCAAAAGGTTCTCCCTCTCTTTGTTAGGTTTGTCCAACAAATTTTTGCAAAATCCGGCTGGGAAAATTGAGTTTTCGAGATCCGAAGTTCCAGCACGAGTTTTAAAGCACGCTCACAAATCTCTCTAGGCCACATCTTACATCGGTTTGAGCTGCTCCTTCCTGAGGTTTTGCTGTTTTTGAGTTCCTAGTTGAGAAAAAAATATATCAAAAAAAGAAAGAAAAAAGAGAGATCAAGTAAAAAAAAGAAAGTGATAAGCAAAAGGGAACAAAAGAAGTGTGCAGACTTGCTGAGAAAGAGCTATTTTTAGTGAGCAGTCTTGCTGATCTTTCGAGATATTTGAGAGACTTGGTGAGAGAGAGCTGTCCTAAGTCCTTTGTTTCTTACTCTGGCTTGTTAGGCTGGTTCTAGGAACGTGTCTCGGCCAGCGACTGCTACAAGTATTTGGAACACTTATTCAGCTTTGCTATTCTATTATTAATTTTTGCTAATCCTTGCTACCATACTTTTGAGCCTCCTGTCGATGTTTTATACCGGCAATATGAATATGGGGCTACCTGGTGGATGGAAACTCGGTGGATTGCAAAGGAACACGGAGAGATTTTATACTGGTTTAGGCCCTCGATGCGAGGTAATACCCTACGTCCAATTGGGATGTATTCCTTTGAGGATTATGGTGGTGGTTCTGATGAATTTTGATGATCTACCCTCATGGGGCGCCCTGCCTCCCCTTATACCGGGGGACAGGGGTACAAGGTAGGAATCCCAACCAGATATAGCCAAGGGATTTCCTTCTTAGAGATATATCTTACCCGACTAGGACTGTATATTCCTTTTTGTACAAGGCAATGTCTGCCGGGTGCTACTATATCTCTAATTACAAGTCTCGGCCCATCCTCTGTTCGAGTGGCCCATATGCTTGTGATGAGGTACCCGGGGCCCATGGGCCTCCACAGTAGCCCTTGAAACCTTCATAGTTGAGTCACAGCTGATGCCGAGTGCTCATCCTCCATGGTGAAGATTGCCCAAGTGCATTTTTCCCGAGTACTCTTTGTCCGAGTGCATCTTCTTCCTGAGTCCCGCTTCATGTCAGCTGGCAGCGAGGCTATGAAGGGCTTCATATAGATGTATGAATAGTGTGCACCGAATAGGCGAACCTATTAGGTGTAGCCCCCAACTTTGTGCTTAATTGTGAAGACAATTAAACATAAAGTCAAAATTTTAACCTTATAGTCTTTTCCGAGTAGTATACTACTGGTATATGAGACTCTTCGGTATTATGTCAACCGGAACATGATTTATAGTCTTACTGAGTAGCATGCCACTCATTTATAGGACTCTTCAGCTTCATGTCAGCTGGAAAGGGGTGTTTATAGTCTTTCCCAAGTGGCGTCCCACTCGGAAGTTAGACTCCTCAGCGTCATGTTAGCTGAAAGAATATTTATAGTCTCTCCCGAGTAGTGCACTACTCGGAAGTTAGACTCTTCAGCGTTATGTCGGCTAGAATAATGTCGCTCATGGCAATTGTTGGCCAAGCATGTAGGCCGAGTACCACTTTATGAAAATAGATCCATTGCGTGGTCAGGTGTACTTGAGAGATACCTGCATCCCCAATGTTGATGAAGACCAGCTTGTGATCCTTGTAAGTATATACCCTCAACACCTGGTGGATAAGACAGATACCCAAACATATATGTGTGGGAGCCATGGGCCCCGGGTACCTCATTACCAGCACATGGGCCACTGGATAGAGGATGGCCAGATCATGTAATTAGAGATAAGATAGCACCCGGCAGGCTGTGTCTTGTACAATAAGGAAACATAGCCTTAGTCGGATAGGATTCTATCTCTAAGAAGGAAATCCCTTGGTCGTATCCGACTGGGATCCTTACCATGTACCCCTGTCCCCTAGTATATAAAGGGAGGCAGGGCGCCCCATGAGGGGACACCAGATCATTGATCGAAACCACCTCGAGGAAACACCTCAACTGGACGGTAGGGTATTACCTCACATCGAGGGCCTGAACCAGTATAATTCTCCCGTGTTCCTCTGCAATCCACCGAATTCCAGGTCGCCGAGTAGCCCATAGTATTATTGCCGGTGCAAAGCATCGACAGTTGGCACGCCAGGTAGGGGGCTGGCGAATTTCTCATCAACAGATTCGATGATCCCATCAACGGAGTCAAGGGGACAAGTTCTCCAATGGAGACACCATCACCTTCGGAGCCTGATTTCGTCGACGATCAACTTGGCAACCTTTCCTTGGCTAACGCAGATCCGATCTTGCCAGCTGAGGAGCTAGCCGGCGTTGCGCCAGTCGCCCAGGACGTCGCCATCTCCATCGACGATCTACTACGACAGTCCTCACATCGCCGGACATCGGGACACTCTCTCCTTCGGCGTCCGACCTCGTGCTAGGCCTTGAGCCAGGCGAGTTAGGCCGAGAGGGGAGAGATCGTCCATCTCCCGTACGGATTCGGCGACGCTGCATCTACAAACCCGCGCAGCAGACCGACCATCCAGCGATTCAGTTTGGACACGGTCATGAACCGTTTCAGATTGGATCTAGAGGTCGGAGTCGTCCTAACTCTGATAAACTACTCGGAGTCCGACACTAAGTCGATGGTGGTTCGAGCACCCACTCGGACTCCACCTTGGCAAGCTTCTCCTCCCCGCGAGATCTTCATGGTTCCGACGCCACCTTCGAGGTGCGCCGACTGCAAGAGAGCAGCAGAAGAGGAGGCGCGCCGACTACAAACAACAAGAGGAGGCAACCGACAAGCTAGCAATGACGGGCTTCGACAGGCTGGGCGAGCCCCGCAGCAGATCCTCCAAACCAAAGTCGCGACCACGATGTCTTCGTCACGCCACAACAGAACGTCGTGGCCGCCGCAACTCTGCTGGACATGCTCTAGCTTGGGCCGGATCATCAGGCCACACAACTATGAGCAAGATCAAGGCGATGATTACTGCTGCCGCTGCCAGTGCTGCAGACAGTCAGAACAGTCAGGCAGCACTCACATACCACCATCGAACGGCTCCATTTCCAGCGGCACAGAGTCATCTGCCAGCACGACGATCGGCACTGCCGGCTGGCAGCATGAAGATGGCGCCGCCAAACAACACTCGGCAATACCACTACGACAACCGCGGCATCACCAACTGACGACCGCCACCCAAATCAAGACTGATTGCGATTACAACCATCTTCGCCACACCCTAAGCGGCCCGGCGCGAAGAACGCGAAGAGATGAACACCCGCCGACTGAGAGGATGAACACGAGCGCTTCGGTCTCACTACACGGCTACACCGCCAAAATCGAAGCCCAAGTCCTCACGATAATCAAAGAAGATAAAGGCATTCCAGCTTTAGCCTCGGGAGGTTCCAGGACGTCCGCTGGCCAGTCGGCTTAAGCCTACCGGAATCGAAAAAGTACGATGGCAGACCAACCCGGAGTCTGGCTCACCGTTTACGTCCTAGCATTAAGCTGCTGGGGGGCGACAGCAGAGCCATGGCTAACTACCTCCAGTCGCATTATCCGACCTCGGCGGAGGACATGGCTGACAGGCCTCCAAGCGGTCGATCAGTTCCTGGGGACAACTCAGGGAGCGGTTCATCGCTAACTTCCAGGGACCTACGAAGACGGCTTCCCGAGCACGACCTTTACCAGCTGCATCAGAAAAAGAGAGGTCTCTACGTGAATTCATCAAAAGGTTCCCGAGAGCGCAACCAAATCCCAAGCATCAAAGACTGACGGTCGTCATCGCGCCTTCCGCAAGGGAGTATAAAGCTCATCGCGAAGTTCACTCGAAGCCACCATCCACTGTCCGGACTCTCTTCGACATGGCTAACAAATACGCCGACTCGGCTTGAAGCGTTCGCTTATGGCCTTCGACGAGAAGTAAGGACCTCCGACAAAAGACAACAGGGCGAAAGCCGACAACGAGCCACCTCAGAACAATCTGGCAGCCGCAAGCGGAAGTTCGATATCGCCGAGGTGTGCCAACATGGAGCACAGTCGATCGTCAGCCCCGCGGAACAACGACTATCAGAAAAGTCATGAGCGGCCTTGCCCTTTCCCCAACGGCCGGCACCGGCCAAGGACACCACAAGAAGTTTGCCTCCGAGCAAGCTCATTCGTCTGGTGCCGACAAGGACAAGGACAAGCCAGGACTCGGGGTTCGGCTGATGATTCCAGGACCCCAAGCCGAACTCAAACCATATCTTCGGGGCCATCTCTGTCGTTACGAATCCAAGCGCAAGCAGAAGCTAATCAGCGCGGGACATTAACGCGGTCTCCACACGGATACCCCCCAATACTGCGCTGGTCAGAGATCCATACACTTCAACCGCGCAAGATCACCCAGATCGGTTTCCCACCCGGACGATACCCATCGTCCTACGACCCGGTCGTCAGAAATATCAGGCTGAAGAAAAACCCTCATCGACGGAGGCAGTGCGCTCAACATCCTGTTCGCCAAGACTTTGGACGAGATGAGAATTCCTCGTTTCAGGAGCTACGGCTGAGCACCGCGCCCTTCCATGGGATAATCCCCGGCTTGCATCAACCCACGGGCAGGAAACCTTGCCGGTGACCTTCGCACGCGGGACAACTCCGTACAGAGAAACAGCGTCCTTCGAGGTCGCTGACCTTCGAGACCGCGTCCTGCACGCGATACCGGACGACCGGCCCTCGCCAAATTCATGGCGATACGACTACACGTACATGGTTGCTAAAGATGCCCGGGCCAGCAGGTCCTCTCCTCGCATGCGACGCTAAGCAAGCCTTCATGCGACAAGGAAGCTGCGAGCTGGCTCAAAACACAAGAAGCGGCAGTCGGCGCGACAGCCATCCGGCAAGCCGCTACATCTGAAGTCGATCAAGATCCAGTTTCCCGGCAAAAGCAGCGAAGTCGGATTTCAGCGACTCTGACATGAGAAGACCCCCTGGACCCTTCCGACCCTCTAAGACCTGTCCTTTAGTCGGGACGACTCGACCCCAAATAGGAAGACCCGCGCTCGTCACCTTCCCTCCAAGCCAACAAAGATATCTTCGATGCGTGGAAACCGTCCCGACATGCCGGCGTACCAAGGAGGTGATCGAGCACTGCTCCTACATGAAAGCCAGACGCCAAGCGGTCAGCAACGCTGCGGCGCTCGCTCAAGACCGGCAAGGATGCTATCGGGAGAAATCACCAAGCTCCCGCAGCCGGCTTCATCAAGAAGTTACCACCCGGACTGGCTGGCCAACCATCCTGGTCCGGAAGAAAACGAAATGGCGCTTATGTGCGTCGACTACACCGACCTCAACAAAGCGTGCCCCAAACCCATTTGGTCTTCCCAGGATTAGATCAGGTGTTGACTCCACGTGCGGGTGCGACCTACCTCTGTTCTCGACTGTTACTCGGATATCATCAAATTGCTTGGGAACAAGACTGGTTAAAAACATCTTTCATCACGCCGTTTGGAGCGTATCTGCTATATCACCATGCCGTTTCTGTCTGTAAAAAACACATATGCGCAACCTACCAAAGGGCTATTCAGCTGTGTCTGCACACTCAGATCGGCGCAACGTGGAAGCCTACGTCGACGATGTGTGGATCAAGTCCAAGTCAGAAAGACCTCATTGCCCCGACTTGGAAGAAACCTTCCAAAACCTTCGAAGATTCAAGATGAAGTTGAACCTGGAACAAGTGCGCCTTCGGGGCGTCTGGAATTACTCGGCTTCATCGTCTCGCACCGCGGCATCGAGGCTAACCCGGAGAAAGTCAACGCCATCAAGAACATGGCGCCCCCGACGAACCTTAAAGACGTCCAGAGCTGACAGGCTGCATGGCGGCACTCAGTCGGTTATTCCCGACTGGGCGAACGAGGCATGCCTTTCTTCAAGCTCCTCAAAAAAGGCGGACACCCTTTCAATGGACCCGAAGCCCAGCGAGCCTTGAAGACTTCAAGAATTCCTCACATCACCCCGTGCTGGCGTCACCCCTGCCCCAGGAACCACTAATGCTTTATCTACAGAACAACACAGAGTAGTTCAGCACGGTGCTGTAGTGGAGCGATCCGAACAGGGTCATCTTCAGAAATACAACGGCCAATCTATTTGTCAGCGAGGTTCCTTGCCGACTCCAAAACAAGATATCCGCAGGTCCAGAAGCTGCTATACGGCCTACTCATCACAGTCCGAAAGCTGGTGCACTACTTCAAGAACCACATCAAGTCACGGTGGTCACAGCGTTTCCACTCGGGGATTCCTTCATAATCGCTGAGACCACCGCCGGATTCGCTAAATGGGTACTCGAGCTGATGGCGTTTGACATCACCTTTCAGCACGGACAGCTATCAAATCTCAAGCTTCTAGCCGACTACGTGTCCGAGTGACAGAAGTCAACTCCAACACCAACAACAAAGCTAGAGTACTGGACAAATGTACTTTGATGGTTCCCTACGGATCGGCGGTGGTGCGGGTGTGTTGCCGGGGCTGGAGTCATACTGACATTCCCCACTGGCGAAAAGTTATTAAAAAAGAAGTACGTACTACAAATCCACTTCCCGGCTTCCCACAACGCGCCCGAGTACAGGCTCTTGTTTACGGGCTCCGCATCGCCATATCACTCCGCATACGTCGACTGGTTGTGCGCGGAGACTCCCAACTCGTGTCAACCATACATGAAAGACTGGACCTGTCTCGATGACCAATGCGGCATACTGCCAGGGTCGCAAGTTGGGGGAAAACAAGTTCGACGGGCTGGAAATCACACACGTCCTACGTCAATACAACGACCGCGGCAGATGAGCTGGCAAACATGGGATCAAGCGAGAAGCGCATCCGACTGGAATCTTTTGTTCGAGCAACTTATGAGCCATCAGTCAAGAAGAAACCGGCACAGAAGAGCAGATCGGGACGAGCCTACCCCGACCACCTAACCGACGAAGTGCTTGCACATTATGTCAAGACTGAGGGGTCCTGTTCTCAAATTCCTCCGGACGAAACTCCCAGAAGATCGCAGTCAAAGCGAGCAGCATCAGCTAATCGCAAAAGCTCTCTGCAGTCGGAAAAACCTTACCGAAGCGAGCGCATCCGGGTGTCCTCATGTGCTGTATCACCAGCCGAGAAGCAACAATCCTGCATTCAACCACTCGGGCATTAATTGCACCACGCTCATCCAGCGTTAGTCGAAAAGACTACCGAGGTTCGTTTCTGGCCCCCCACCGCATTCACAACGCAAAGACATCGTTCGACGTGCGAGGGTTGCCAGTCTCCGCAGACAGAAAATCTCCCGCCCAGGAATCCAGACTATTCCCTATCTCCGCCTTTCGCATATTGGGGCTCACATGAGTCGGTAATTAAGAAAACCGACAGGAGGTTCACGCATTTCTTCGTTGGTTCAGTGGATAAAATTCACCATTTGGATTGAGGGCTAAACCCGTCGCGACAATCACAAGCAACGCACGAGCAAAGGACTTCATCGCTGAGTATACTATAACGGTTTTGGGGTCGCCTCCCAAGCTATAACCGACAACTGGCACTCAGTTCGCGCGGGCCTTTCCAAGATTTCTGCGATCGACTTCGGCATCAAGATCTGCTATGCATCTGTGGCACACCCGCGCGAGCACGGGCAAGGTTGAGCGAGCCAACGGCATGGTCTTACAAGGCCATCAAGGCAGGATATACGCACCGCTACACATATGCGGGTCGGTGGTGTACAAGAACCTACCCATCCGTCTTGGTCTCTCATAACCACGGTTCAGTCCGGGCCAACAGGCAATCCTTTCTCCTGGTCTACGGTAACCGAGGCCATGCTACTGACAGAGATACAGATTGGCTCTCCGCGAGTCCGGGCTTACTCGAGACGATTCACAGCACCGACTGATCAATTTAGTATCAGGCTGGAAGAAGGCAAGAGACGGCCGCAACAATCCAGTCGGCAAGGTTCTTTCAAGGCCTGCGTCGCTACCCACAATCGCATGTCCCACGTGTGCCTGCGCTTTTTGGTCGGATTCTTGTTCTAAGGAAGATAACAAACACCCACAGGACGGCAAACTACCCCATCTGTTGGAAGAGGCCGTTCCTTAATAGCCTGAGGTAACGTGGCCCAGGCGCCTACCGACTGAAGAACCAAAGACAGGGGCGTCTCATCACTAACTCATGGATACATAAGAACAGCTAGTCTTTCTATACCTTGAGTTTTTACATTTTCCATGTGTACAGTTTTCCTGACTCACTACGCCGTCTTTGTTTCCAACCAGTAGTGAGTCGGGGGCTGCATGTATATATGTGTTCTTCAATACCAACAAAGCTTATTTCACACGCGGTTATGAAGCCTTGCCACACGACTGATGTCGTTTCGCCGAGTATAGCATCTACTCGAACATTTTTTCAAGTTCTATCGACTACACTCGGGCGCATGTACATGGTCGGAG